>PVIH01015008.1:0-11092 GCA_004025045.1 Sigmodon hispidus
TGTGTGTGTGTGTGTGTGTGTGTGTGTGAGAGAGAGAGAGAGAGAGAGAGAGAGAGAGAGAGAGAGAGAGATCTCTTTCTCTGGAGATCATCTTCAATTAAATCATGACAGAAACCTGCAAATCTAGCAAAGCTATTCCCAGTGAAAAAGCATTGAATGAGAACTGTATCTTCATTGAATCTAAGTTGTGGGAATCTGCATACAGATATTATAGAGCTTATTACAAGGGCTGTGTAGACTTTAGAGTAGACTTTTCAAGGTTAACAAATTTAAAAAGTTGGTTAAAGTTTAATGCATAATAATCTTGAATAAATTGATGCAGCAAGGTGGATAAATAGTTTAATGTCTTAATGAAAAATGAACAGAAATTTATAGTAGTAGTAGGTAGTTTATGGTATAAGAAGAGGGGCAGGAGGGGGAAGGGAGTTTAAGCAAGGGGATACATGGATAAAAAATGAGACTTTATTTATAATAATTAAAAAATAGAAGACAAGTTCTTTTTCTTTGTACAATATCATTTAACATATGAACAAAAAGAAGTTGTCTGGTGCAGAATTAAAAAAAGATCAAGAATTATGTTGGTTTTAATACTTTATTTAATACCTAATCCT
Source organism: Sigmodon hispidus (assembly GCA_004025045.1). Taxonomy (NCBI): domain Eukaryota; kingdom Metazoa; phylum Chordata; class Mammalia; order Rodentia; family Cricetidae; genus Sigmodon; species Sigmodon hispidus. Next base: position 612 of record PVIH01015008.1, read on the forward strand.
TAAATGAGTAGTTAAAAAGTTGGATCAAATATTATCAACTATAATTCATTAAAATGAATAGAAACTCATTTAAAATTCACAATTTTGTCTAAAATAAGACATGAACATTTATTGTACTACTTATTTTATTTAAATTGATGATTCTGATAAGATTTCCAACTGGTACTTTATTTTAATTAAGGTGTAAATATTTTATATATTATTTTGAAAAAGAACTAGAATAATTTAGAAGTTTTAAATATGAGGTGGTATGAAATGATATCACTTAGGATTATTATTTGCAAAAATGTTCTGGTAACTAAGGATAAAACCAGTGTAAGTAAATCTGCTTACAGACAATGTACTTTACATTACTGTAATGAGGCAGAATGTAAGCAAAAATCTATTAGTAAAAGCTACTGACCTGTTAATTGAAATCAGACTTCTAAAAAAAACATCATTATCTGAAAATAGATTGAATATCAAGCTGTGTGAATATCAACAGAAAAGAAAAAGTATCCCCAAATGCATTTTCTACAATGAGATGAATAAAGGAATGATTAAGCAGATGTGTAGCCCTTATAATCATGATCATGAACACTTTTCAAATTATGACAAATTGCATGTGAGATAATTCAAGTGTACAAAATACCAGTAAATAATCACATTTGCAGTCTGCATAATCTTGTGGCAGATGTTATCATTGCCTTCCAAACATCATTTTTTCATTTTCTTTATAATGATTTGTTTGAGAGGGATACACATTCAAAACTATGTTGCGAATATTGCATATCAAGAAATCTTGCTGGATCAAATAAGTGCTGGACAATCCTCTTCTGCCTAAATGGAAGACACTAAGAAGTTCACTGACCAATATGAGGTTACCATGAAATTGCCAGTTAAGAATGAAAGAGTACCTAGTTCAGACTTGTTACTGGAGGGAGGGGCTTAGTCCTGCCTCAATTAGGTATGCCAGATTATATTGACTCCCCTTGGGTACTTACCCTTTCTGAGGAGTCTATGGGGGGATGGGGCAGGGGAACCTGGAGAGAGACTGGGAAGAGGGCAGAGAGAGTGGGGAACAGTGGTTGGTATGTTAAAATTTTTTTAAAATAATAATAAAAGAATGAGAGAGTAGACCGAAAAGTGGCAGGGTAGTCAAGCAATCCTAGAGTATCTCTGTTACATCAAAAAACATACAAACAAAAAACATTATCTGCTGGGCGGTGGTTACTCACAGCATTAATCTCAGAACTTGGAAGGCAGAGGCAGTTGTTTCTCTGAGTTCATGGTCATACTGGTCAACAGAGTATTGACCAGACAGGGTTCCAAGACAGTCAAGGCTACACAGAGAAAACCTGTCTTGAAAAAGAAAAGCAAATAAATAACAGGTGAAAAAAACCCAAAATATCAACAAAAACTTAGTGAAACATTTTCCCATCAATAAGTTGCCATCAATTTTCAGGATACATTATTAAACATCTCCATAGATGACATGGGTATCCAGCTATTCAATTACAAATAAATAAGTAAATAATAAAAAGTATACATTACAACTGTACTAATTCAGTAGTTCTGTTTATAATTTGAACAACTTTATTCTTTCTATGGTAGATATTTCTAAGTGTATATAATGATCATATTTTTATATTCTAAAAGTGAGTTATTATGTTTATACACATATACCAGCTTACCCCAGGAGGTAAATACATTGCTTTTTTCAGGAAGCTTTGTCTGAATTTCTCAACACTGAATGATCTAGAATAAGTTTCATTTTCATGCTTTTGAAAAAGAGTACAACATTTTTTTCTAGGTCATTTTGTTTGCTCATAATTACTATTTTTATTTTATAATTGTTGTACCTTTGTGATTAATGAATGAACATTGAATTGTCAGTGGTAGCTGGAGTATACTAATAATAATACACAGTAGATGATGAAACATAAGGAATAAATATTTTGTTAAAAGTTAACAACTAGGTACATAATTTCATGACTTATTCTTGTAAACAATATCTACCTGCAAATATAAGTGAAACATGTTTCTTTTCCTTTTGGGGGATTGGAAAAGAGAAAAAATAATACAGGAAATAAAGATAAATCAGAAAGATGTACATATATATCCATATATGCTTTACATACATGTTTTTTTTCAGTGATAAATAATATGTCATATTCAGGTAAATGGATGAAACTGAATGTCTTGATGTTCAATAAGCTAGATTTGAGTCAAATACAGTGAATATTATTCTGTATTTTCTCTCATATGTGATATATATGGTCATATACATATATACATATGTATAAATAATGAATGTGAAGGCAGACTATTTGGAAAGAAAGACTATGGAAACTGAAAGCAAAAGATTATAATGGGAAGTTGGATATGGTTGCACAGGTCACTTTTGTCAATTTGACACTACCTAGAGTCATCCGGAAAAAGGAAATAATTTTATTTAATATGCTGTCTCTGTCATGCTAACCTGTAAGGAATTTTGTGAAATAAGAATTACTCGGGAGAGCTCAGCTCACTGTTAGTGACTCCCCCTAAGAGGTCAGGAGGTCCTGAGTTGTTTATAAAACATATGCTGAACAAGTTGTAGAGAACATACCAGAAAGCAAGATTCTAATCATGACTTTGTCTCACTGTTTCCAGGTTCCTGCCTCATTTCCTTTGGGGTTGGATTATAAAGTATAAACTGAAGTAAACGCTGTTCTCCTCCAATTGCTTTTGGTCATAATACTTCAGTAATACAAAGCAATTTATACAATAAGCAAAATGCATAATATTCATGCTAAATTGTCATATCAAAACTCATTTTTGTATGCTAATTAAATAAAAATGGAAACTCTACAAAATGTGATTGGTTTTTTCCTAAGTTGTATAGCTAGAAAACATAATACATTGGCTTTCTTCTGAAATAAAATTCTATTTCAAGACAATTTTACTACTGTGAGGTAATACTGATCTGCCCAGAATTAATAATAATGATTAATGTATTACATTAATAATGAAAATTTATGCCATAATGAATTAAAGGAACTAAACCTAAATAAAAAAGTATAGATCAATCTCCCTAAGTGATGCTGGCTATAAGAAGTAATTTATAAGTATATGTTACCCTTATAAAATATTCAAAAGATATGCAAAATTAATCTGAAATGTTGATGGTCTGAATTCTGGGTACCACTATTGGGTAATGTCCTGTTTGTGTCATAAAATACATGAAGAAATAATCTTGAAGAGAAAAAAATTTATTCTGAATTTCTATTTCAAAGGGATCAGCCATCTTCACTTGTCCCTTTGTCCTTTGGCTAAACATTGTGGCTGTAGAAGCATGTGGAGGAAACAGCTGTTCACATTATGACAGACAGAAACAGGAGAGAATAACATGAAGCAAGCAGAAATAAAGTGCTTCCAAGATCTGCCCTCTGCCCTCCTTCTGCTGGCTTGGTCCTATCTCCTTCTCAATATTGTATCCCCACATGAGGACAGATGTTTTTAACTGGAACATATTCTACCCAAGCCAAAACATTGCCTCTTGTGAGATTAATGATTAAGAAGGAGGTTGGTGCTTTTCCTGCTAAAGTTCTTATAGATATGCTAATTTTTACAATTACAACTTTCTCCTTTCCTATGCAATTATTTGTTTACATGGGAGCACTTGGTCTTGCACTCACCTACATAAATGTTCTCAAATTAAAAAATCTATTCAGTAAAACTCATCACAGCCACTTAAGAATACTACTCAATCTCAAGCAAATGTCTTGAGAAAGATTCATCCAAGATTTGCTTCACAGACTTGCTCCAATTTTTTCCATTCTACTTAATTTGCATAAGCACTGGCTTTAAAAGTCTCTTCCCCAGCCTGTGATATTGTCAATGCCAAATTGGCATACAGTGATTGGTTTTAACAAGAGAATTTTACATTTTCACATTCTGAAAACTATCAATCCTTCCATCCATTCCTATCTTTCATTCCTCCTCCTTGCTCATTTCTCCTGCTTCTCTTGAAATTTCTTACCTTGTTTTCTGTCATGGAGTCACCTGGCTGATATTCTCTTCAATGTGCAACCTGAGTGCTTGTATTATACCACAGTACATTGTCACAAGGACATTAATCCCTCAGGTTACATTAAGCTCACCCTACAGCATTTATTTTGATTTAGTAACCCCTTTTAAAATGCTTACCTTCAAAGCAAACTTCTTGTGTTGGGATTTAAGATTTTAATGTAAAAATTCTTTTTTACTTGTACTCTTTTCTCATTTTTATTAATTCTGTGAAAATTTTATAAATATATTTAATCATATATAACTCCTTTTCCAACATCTCCTACAACACATCAAAAGAAATTTGGGACTACACCATTTACAAACACTAACTCACTCCCAACAGCAATCAGCTGTCCACAAACCCTTAGTCAAGGGAGGTAATTTCTGCCCATCTTTCTTCCTCATTCTGGGGTTGTGCCTGGCTTGAGAATGCAATGATATTATTCATGCTGTTACAACTGCTATGTGTACCTGCCTGTGTGTCCTGAAAACACTTGTCATTTTGCAGACAACCAGCCTCCTGACTCCTACAGCCTCCCCTTTCCCTTCTTTTGTAATGATCTCTGGACCTTGGGAGAAAGGGTTGTGATTGTATTTGACATGAACGCTTTGCAGTCTCTTACAGTCTGCATGTTGACCAGTCATGGGCTTTCATTAGTCATGAGCATCTATGCTAATCATCATCAGGTGTAAAAAGAAGTTTCTCTAATGAGGGATCTGATATGGATATAGTGATAAATCATTTAGGAGTCTGTTCAACATTATATTTATTTATCAGAAAATAATAATTTTTTATATTAAGGGCCTATGGTTTGTCAAGCCATAGATCTTTGGATCATTCTATTTAAAATAACCAGAAACTAAAGATAGCCTAGATTTTAATTAACTGATGGATAAGTAGTAGAAATATGGTATATTTACACAGTGTGGAATCATTTAGTTATTAGAAAAGATGAGTAATTGATATTTGCAGGCATTTGGAGAAGCTAGAAGCAGTCATTAGAATGAAGTAATCTAGAAATAAAAAGAGAAAATATTCTGTTTTCTTAATTTTTTTATGGACTTCGGTTTTGTATTTTCAAGTATGTATGCTCCTTTGGTAATATTTACTGAGATCAGGAAATCTGTAAGGGGCATGATGGAGAGATTTCAAGGAAGGAAAAATAGATATCAGGAGTCAGATGTGTATTGTACATTTTAGTAATTTCCATTTCCCATTTCCTGTCTTTCACTTTCCTTCCACTGAAAACTCTTTTTCCCCTAAAATTGTCTTGTTTCAGTTTTCATGTTGTGTGAATGTGTCCTTGACAGTGTGTAGTGTATGTGTCCAACTAAATTTAAATTGAGTTCTTGCATAAGCATGAATGGGTACTTATTTACTGGAGCATAGCTACTAGTCGTCAGGTACAATATGGAAGAAAGTGGTCCTTTCTCCTTAGCAAATATTAACTACCATGTGTTCCTCAAGGAGGTATATATCCCCACATGACTCCATTCTTGTACAGGTTTCTGGCCAGGCCTAGCCCCATAGTCTGAACTTGTCTACCACTGCTTAGCTCCCCACCCCCCCGATGACTCAAATGCTTATATTAATTATATGCTGGTCAACATATGGCTCAGGCTTATTGTTAACTCTTGCTCTCATATTAACTATGTATTTTTTATCAATCTGTTTTGCCACATGGTTCATGGCTTACTTGTGTTTTTATATCTTGTCTTTTTGGTTGCTGAATTGTTATTTTGTCTGACTCTGCCCTCCTTTTAAATCTATGCTCAGATTTCCTATCTGCTTCTAAGATGCCCTGCCACAGGACAAAACAGTCTTTTATTATCCAATGACATTCACAGCACATAGAAAGACATTCCACATCACTTCCCCTTTTCTGTCTAATCAAAAAGGAAGGTTTTATTTTTAACATGGCAAAATTACATATAACAAAAAAGGTATCAAGCAAGAATTACTGTTTCAATATCTAATCTATTTGTATTTACCAAATGAAAGAAAATATTTTATCATCTATTTTTGTGAGTCTAACTTATATTTTATTATGACTAAGAAAAACAATATTTATAACTATCTAATCTTTAACTTCATCAAAGACCACAGAAGGATATAATATTACCCAAGTAAACAGGAAGTGCAAATGACTTCCAAAATTTAAAAATGACAGAGATGACATTTAGCTGCCTGGATACTCACCCAAAATTCCTTTATAATGGAGGGGCATCTATCTTCATTCTATAGGCCCAGAGCCTGTGGCATACCATTTAGTGAAGAAGGAAATTTACAGGACTGTTCTGCCCATTCTGGCATAATTCATCAGTCACTTCTCCTTGTGTCCTGAAAAATTTCTGGCACTTTCCTCTGTGAAGCAGGAGCCTGAAGGATCATCTTAGCTTGTTCTGCCAAAGTTTAGAGGCCAAAACAGTCCTTTATTATCCAGTAACATTTACAACATACAAAAAGACAACCCATATCATTCCATTATGAAAATGAAAAAACTCATCCCACATATTGAAGCCTTATGTAATTAGTTTTATCAATAAAAACTCGGGAGTCAGATATTGGGGTAAGAACCTGAATAATCAGAGAAGTAGCAAAGAGGCCTTTTCTCTTTCTCTGTCCTTAATCCAAAAGGGCCAAGAATTCTTCTAATCTCTCCTTTACCACTTTCTGTTTCTCTCTATATTTTCTTTTTCCTCCACAAACTGGCTAATTTTGGTCAGCTAGTGGCTTCCTCAACCCACCGACTCAAAGCAAACTTTACTGGCAGTCTCAGAAGTATCAGAGTGTGATTAAAATATTCCAGAACAACATACACACTGAAATACAACAACAGATTCCACAGAGAATAAATTTTTGTGGAGATTTAGTATATAGAAATTAAAAAGAGCATCTTCCCAAGCTAGGGTTTTATATATATATATAACCATATATATATAGCCATATATATATATATATATAGCCATATATATATATATATATAATGAGAGAGAGAGAAGGAGAAGATGGCTCACAGGTTAAGAGCAATTGATAAAAAAGTAGAAACGTTCATCAACAATATAAAGTACTATTTCCCAAAGGTAGATTCTATTGTGCTTTATTGTTTTGGGCTTTCAAGAAGTATACCAGTTGTCTTAGTCAATATTCTATTGCTGGGAAAAAAATCATGATGAAGTCACTTAATTGAGGCAGGCTTATAGTTTTGGAGGTTATTATATTACAGTGATGGTGAGCTCTGTGGCATGCAAGTAGGCAGGCGTGGTTCTGGCATAGTAGCTGACAGCTAAATGCTGAGAGCAGAGAGAAAGGGACAGAGAGAAAGAGAGAGAGAGAGAGAGAGAGAGAGAGAGAGAGAGAGAGAGAGAGAGAGAGAGAGAAGACATGGCACTGGTTTTTAAAACATCAAAGACCACCCCTAGTGACCCCTTTCCTTCAACAAGAGCACACCTCATATCTTTTTAATGTTTTCAAAGACTTCCTCTCTGGTGGCTAAGCATTCAAACATGTGAGTTCGTGTGGGCCGTTCTTATTCAAATCACCATACCAATCTACTCAAAATTGGCATTATCTTCAATATTATACAGGCATTTATGCATTAAATTTTAATATTTGTTCTATGGAGGCTTTAGAATAAACTCTTTGGGAATCTTCAATTTCTTATTTGTTTATTTTTTTCTCTTTTTTTATTTATTATGAATAAAGTCTGATTTTTTAATCATGGATCTCCTTGTTCAAACTCCCTTCCCCCTCCCACCCCTTCCAGTCATTCTCTCTTCTCCCCATCTCCTTATCTTCTCCCCAAAAAGGCAGGAGGTTCCAAGGTCCCAAGGTGGCTTAGTTCAGATGGTTTGCAAAGCTTGGGTATGCTTTGTTTTTTGTTTAATGTCCACTAATGAGTGAGTACATTTCCTGCTTATATGTCTGGGTTTGTGATACCTCGCTCAGAAGAATATTCTCCAAATCCATCCATTTGCCTGCAAATTTTAGGATATAATTTTTTCTTACTGCTGAGTAGTAAGTACTACATTGTGTAGATGTACCACAATTTGTTAATCCATTCTTCAGTTGAGGAACATCTAGATTGTTTCCAGGTTCTTGCTTTTATTAATAATGCTGGTTTGATCATCGTTGAGCTAATGCTTTTGGAATGTGAATATGAATCTTTAGGGTCTATTCCTAAGAGTGGTATTGCTGGATCCTTGGGGAGATTGATTCCAAGTTTTCTGAGAAATGGCTATACTGCATTCAAAAGTGGCTGAACAAGTTTACACTCCCATCAACAATGGAGGAGTGTTCCCCTTGCTCCGCAACCTCTCCAGCATTAGTTCTGAATCCCATTTTTTAATTGGGTTATTAAGGGTTTAGGGCTCTAGTTTCTTGAGTTCTTTATATATTTTAGACATCAATCCTCTGTCACTTGTAGGGTTGATGAAAATCTTTTCTCATTCTGTAGGCTGCCATTTTGTCTTATTGACTGTGTTTGTGTCTTGGCTTTACAGAAGCTTCTGTGTTTCAGGAGGTCTCACTTATTGATTATTGTTCTTAGTGTCTTTGCTACTGGTGTTATATTTAAAAAGTTGTCACCAGTGCCAATGCATTGGAAGATATTTCCCCCTTTCTTTCTATCAAGTTCAGTGTAGCTGGGTTTATGTTGAGGTCTTTGAACCATTTGGATTTAAGTTTTGTGCAGGGTGACAGGCTTGGATCTATTTCCATTTTTCTACAAACTACCATCCAGTTATGCCAACACCATTTGTTGAAGATATCATATTTTTAAATTGAATATTTTTGGCCTCTTTGTTAAAAATCAAGTGTTCATAGGTGTGTGGGTTAATGTCTGGGTCTTCATTTTTATTCCATTGATCCAAGTCCGTTTTATGCCAGTATCAAGCTGTTTTTATTACTGTAGCTTTATAGTATAACTTGAAGTCTTGATGGTGATGCCTCCTGAAGTTTTGTTGTTGAATAAAATTGTTTTTGCTATCCTGGCTTTCTTGTTTTTTCAAATAAAATTTGAGTATTGATCTTCAAAGATCTATAAAAAATTGTGTTGGGATTTTGATGGGAATTGCATTAAATCTGTAGATTGCTTTTGGTAAGATTGCCATTTTCACTATGTTGATCCTACCTGTCCTGGAACATGGGAGATCTTGAACTTCTACAACTGATAAACACCTTCAGCAATGTACCAGGATACAAGATAAACTGAAAGAAATCAGTAGCTCTCTTATACACTAAAGATAAAAGGGCTGAAAAAGAAATAAGGGAAACATCACCTTTCATAATAGCTGCAAATAGCATTAAATACTTTGGTGTAACTATAACCAAAGAAGTATCAGATCTTTTTGACAATTACTTATTTATATCTAGGTCTGATACCACATTTATTACTTATTTTCTCATTTTTTTAAATTAGAGCTGTCAATCTCTTTAAAAAACCTAGTAAGTATGTATGTATGACAGCATACATGGATTGTAAATACATAGTATATAGAAGTTATTACATACTTTATTGTATTTTATTTATATGTTCATATCATCTTTAAAAGTCTTGAGAAAGTACTTGTAAGTCAGGAAAGGTTTTGAAATGGTGAAAAATGTTGAAGCAATGGCAGTGTAGGTGAAACAAAATCAATAGCTGGACAATATTTTTGGAATGGCAAGCATAAAAGTCTGGGTATTAAATGGCAATTTCAATTAATGTGGATAGAAAAATATTTTTTTAAATCAGAAAGAAATACCATTTTTACAATATATTAGCTAACATGTTGAGAACCTAAAAGCTGTTGGAAATATAATTGTTTGTTGAATTCATTAATATTAAGTAACCAGACATTAAAAGGTCAATCAAATAGATTCTTGTTTACCTTTTAGTGAAAACTTGGTTTTTATTTTTCTGTTTGTATTTCATGCGATCTGACATTAAAATTCTTTGAATATTTGTAGGGTAGTGGTATCAAAATCCATATTATAACCATGTATTCAGATACTCAGACTTATTTTGTTAAGATGGCATATTAACATGGAACTTATTGACAATCTACTTTGTACGTTAATCACCTTCAGATTATTTAAAAGTAACACAGGGTGATTACATAATTTTATTTAGAGAAAAAGGGAAATATCTACATTTTAAGTGCATTTTTTCAATTATTTTGGAACCAAAGTTGGTTGGATATAACCAAAGTGTTTGGAGAACTAAATTTTTGTATTGAATTCGATTGTCAATGGGCATCCATTGATGGAGATCTGCACTGGTTTGCTGATACTACTTGCTCTTTGCTTTCTGTACCTTTCAAGGCATTTACCTAATGAATTTAAGGTACTGACAGTTGAAAAGCCATGAATTTGAGTTGTTCAGAGTAAATACTTAAATGTTTGTTTTTCTTTTTTTTTCTTCTTTATTTTGTATTTATAAAAAAAACAGTAAAAAAATTTAAAATGT
>PVIH01015008.1:11192-51429 GCA_004025045.1 Sigmodon hispidus
TACAAATAAGATTGCTACACATATATTTTCTTTGTGTTCAGCTTTCCCTCTGAATTTTTTTTTTCCATCCCTGTATATCCTTATTCAAGGTCTCTTCCCCCTCCCACCACATCTGGTCATTTTTCTTCTCTGCAACTCCCCATCCCCTCCCTGGGCAGGGAGCAGACAGTCCTATGGTCCCACTGACCCAATAATGCTTAGATCAGTCTCCACTCCTGGCCAAATCCAGTTCTGTCCCCCCTCCCTCAAGAGTGAGTCAGGTGTTCCTATAGTTGGACTGGGGTTTGAAGGGTCAGTCCAGGGTGTTTCTGATCCCAAGCTCTTTGGTGGTTGTAGTTTGCAGCTTGGGCATGTTTGGCTTTTTTTCTTGTTTGTTTGTTTAGAGACCACTAGTGAGTGAGTACATCCCTTGCTTTCTTTTTCTGTGCATACACTAAGAAAGGTAATGTAGGTGTGTTTAATCATGAACAACTACAATAGAAAAACAAAGTTAAAGTAAAGTTTAAATTATCTTTTAAAGTATCAAAACAATAGGCACAGAACTCAGTCAAACTTGGCCATTTTCATGATGACTTCTACTGTGTAATCCACCAAATCTATATCCACTAGTGCTGTGTGCATTTAAATACACCAGAATTTTCTATCCTAGAAACAATTGAAACAATATCATTAAACGCCATGGCTAAACATCTGAAAATCTGTATTTTAAAACAAGCTTGTTAATTGCTCAACACCTGCCAATTTACTGAATGCTAACTAATGCTCAGAAGCTGAGTGATTTCCCTTCCCACTTCTTTTTTGTTTGGGCATCCTTAAATTATAGTATGGGAGAAACTGTCATGATGAAGGAATGCAAAGGCAAGGTAGAAAATCACATGTATACAAGGGGAGGTGACATCTCCAAAAGGCTGCAAAACATGACTCCAGTTACAATATGATCAGAAAAAAAAAATCATCATACTGTTCCTTTTGTTGTCACCATGACTACTTTCTTCCCAAGTAACTGGCTGCAGAATAGTGCTTACATCTTTGGGAATATATTCAGTCACAGCTCTGGCCTCACTATCTGCCAGTTAGTTTAAAAAGAAATTCTTTATTAAGATCATATGTAGACTTTACTCACCTAAAATGTCTTTACAAATAGCAGAAATCATAATGACATTATTTTTCATAAACAAGATCTGTACATATATCTGATACATTGTCATTTAGAATAAGATTAAAAGGCTTTTTAAATGAATTTGAAATATTTGCTTTTGAAAGGTTTGCTTGACTTTGTCCCTTATATAAATGCTTTTGGTATAGGCAATTAGTTATTTAGTAAATAGCACACATTTGTTTTGCTCATAGCAACAGCACTTTTTTTCAAAAATAAAAATTTTATTTGTATTTTTAAATGTATGCACTCTCACAGTGCATACATTTGACCTTAAAAAAGTATTCAGATAGCCTCATGCTTTGCTTCTATAAGTAAGTACGTTGAAAAAGCTGAACAGAAGTATGCTTAATCAATGAACAGAAGTATGCTTAATCAAAACATGCATTAGTCCCCATTATCATTTCTTAATAATTTCTTAAATCAGACTCAGGCTAAGCTTTATCTGTCTATCACCTATTTATTATTATCTATTATCTATCTATTTATCATTTATCTACCTACCTAAATATCAAGCTATCCTTCCATCATTTCTTTATCAATCTATCTATTCATTTATTTATCATCTACCTACCAATTAATTCATCATTTATCAATGTATCCATCTATCCTCTATTTATCTATCTCTATCAATCATCTATCTACCAATCATGTATCACTATCAATCTGTTACATATTTGTTCTTAATCAATCATTTGTCTGTTTAATATGTTAGCATTCTATATATTTATAGAATATGTATTTCAAACTTAAGCAAAAAGATTATTAAAATATTAACACACCTGATTTCCTCTTGGTGGCTAGACATTAGAACACATACTAGATAAGCTAATCTATATTGTTCTGTTCATAAATTTTCTTTGTCAATTGCTGGCTGTTCCTTTTAACTATACAGGTGACACATTTCCATGAAATACTATACAGAGTGTTGATAAAATGCTTGACAGCTGTTGCAATTGAGCACACCATGTTTTTCCTTTCAGAGATAAATCCGAGCATCAGGGATTTGTCTTTGAATGGCAAGCTGTCTTTTGGTGATTTAAGTAGCATAACATTACACCAGAAAAGAAAGCTGATATTGTTGGAGTGGTGGCCCTTCTATGATCTTTCCTATTATTATTATTATTATGAATTATTGTTGTTATTATTATTGCTGTTGTTAATTATAATTTGATGAACAATTTCCTGAGTTTCTGGTTTGGTCTTGTTCAACCAAGGATTCCTAAACAGCAGAAAACCTGGAGATATAAGCAAAGTTTTGACTTTAGTTTTATTTATTTATTTGCTTGGTTTTTTTTTTCAGTAAAAAAGATTCAACTGGGAAATACTAAATTACTTTAAATATATATATATATATATATATATATAAGGTTTAATTTTAAAGTGAGATTTTTTGCAGTTTATTTAAATGATATTAGATCTCATAAAAACTAAATAAACATTAGTACCTTCCATCAGTGTATCATTTAACAAACCTCAGCCATAAATAACCTCATCTTCATAATCAGAGCAAGAATAACAACCTGTGTAAAGGTTGTATGCTCATTTATTTCTATCTATTTCCATGGCTTAAATATGAAGCACACAAAAAATCTTATAAAATTTATAGTTGATTTCAAACACCAAGTTTGTTGTGGCTTTCCAAACCATCTTTTGACTCAAGTGTTCTGCTTTGAAATAAAATTATCTGACACTGTCAGACAGTGTATTTAAATACACAATTCATAAATATTGATCTATAAATGAATTAACTAATAAATATATTTCTCATAAACTCTTGCCTTCTTTCTAATTCTTTTTATTTTTTTGGTATTTCAGTCCATTTGCATATAGTCATGAATAACATTAGCTGTCATCACCCATGTTTTTTTAACCAATTGTGCCTGTAGAAGTTGGGTAACATTTCTGAAACAACATAATACAAGGTTACTCTATGTGCTGGACCTCTGGCTCCCAAGTCTCATGCATAGCACCCACTGAGTTTTCATTACCATTCTATAAAACATTCTATCATTTATGTATCTGTTTGGTCATAAAGATAATTTTTGAAATTTCCAAATCTTTTAAAATGCTTGTAGCTCAAATTCTTGTGCAAACACAAATAAAAAGAAATTAAAGAGTTTCTCATAAAGAAAAGATAAAAATTTACTGATTATCCCATGAGAGATCAATCAACCATACTTCATCGTTTTGAATGAATAAAAAGCTGTCCCTTTGTCTAGAGCTCAGTCTTCCACAATCTCTGTTATAAGTGGTATTTATCTAAATAAGTTGGCCATCTACAGTTGTTAATTCTAAATTAACGATCTAAATCTTTAAAAATTCAGTGCTATTGTGAGAAAAATGCTCTGAGTAGACTCTCCATTGACTCACAATACTGAGTCATTTACTGATAAACTCAGCATACTGTGTGAAATTAGAACTCATTGCTCTACAAATTATTTACATTTATTTGCTTAAATAGCAAAGTTTTAGCAAACTATGCGATTAAGAAGTTTGAATAATGTATTTTATAGTATGAAGGAGTGTGGTTAAATAAAGTAAGTAATGTAAGTATTAACTTAGGAAAACTCACTAAGACAAAGTGTTCAGTCTTGGGCTTTGTGTTGTGCTCTTTACTGTTTGTGGAAGATGCTTAATTGGCTAAAGAACTGTCTTCTAAGGCGCAGGCTCCTACAGGCTGCTTGTTGCTCTTGCTGCTTTGCCACTAAAATCTAAAGTCTACATGCCCATTCCTTACATATAGATGGGAGTTTCTGACTTATCTGACAAAGAGTATATTGCTAAATGACTTACAAAGATCCACATAATCGATTCTCTCTTTGAAAACATCTTTTTTTGGTAGAAAGCTACCATTATCTGAATAAGTTCAAGCTTTCTAAAAAGGAAACGACATAGAAAAGTGCCAAGCTCTCTGACTAATGGCCACCATCACGCACCATGAAGATGAGCAAATGTACCTTGATATGATCCCAGGCTCAAGAATTGAATCCCTAGGTGAAACCTCAGGAATTTCAGTCACATGGCCTATGCCTTGGCTAAATTCCAGGAGGTTAGAGGTGTTTGGCACAATGTCTTATGGTTGTATGCTGGTGTATTGAGTAGTTTGCCACATGGCCACCATTGCTGGAACATTTCCTTCCACTTAAGTGAATAAATCATGAAAAGCCATAAGGAGAGTAAAATCACATATGTATTTTACACTCAGATTTCCTAAATATTCAATTAGACTTACTTGACAGATGCTTTTATTTTATGATATATGCAAATAAAAATTCTACATTTTGCCTTGATCTATCTCCATCCCCTTCCTTTCCTCTCCCTTCTTTGTCTTTTTTCTCATTCTGTTTCTGTCTCTGTCTCTTTCCAATTTTCTCTCTCATGTGTGTATGTTGTAATTATTTTTATATAATTAAGTGTATTTGACCTTTACAATATCTAACTTTCATTATTTTTATTCAAATTACAGGGTATCATTGCTCTGTGTTTTTGTTCCAATAAGCCTTTCTTGTCCATAAAAGAAAGCATTAATCTGTCCTCTGCACTTGCTTAAGCCATGTGGGTTATTAACAGAAGTGGTTCCTAAGATGTATCTATTTTGAGACTCATGGCAACTAAACATCATTTACTAATTTTCTGTGCAATAGTGGTAAGGAATGTATAATGTTGGGCATACATTAAGTTCATAATTTTTGTGATTTATGTCTGTGAGAAATTATGCCGTTCAACTTCTTTAACTGCTTATAGTTAGCCTCAATTGTTTCCTAAGTTTCTTCCTTTTTCCCCCAGATGTAAATCTTCTTAGCATTATGTTAATAGAAATGTCTCTTATAATGAAGAATCAAATATCAATTACTACAAATGCTGTCTTTATTTGATAAGTACCAGTGTACTGTGGTTTTCTCTAAATGTCATAATATTTTTGTACCATAGTTGCTAAAAATCCTGTCATCAAGTGTACAATAATCAAATAAGCATTGACTTTAAGGCTTCATTTTGCCTGCTATTAGAATACAGCTCTGAATGTAAATGTTTTATGGAAAAGGCTTTGAAATATGGTGGCTTTATTGGAAATGAGCAGAAATTATCCTTAAAAACCAATTTTCTAAAAACATGACTCTTTGGAAGTGATACATTTACAAATCCTTTGACCTGAACAAAAGGATAGAACATTTCAGATTATTTTGAAAACTTCAGCCTAGGAGAAAGTTGAAGGGTACTGAAAATATAAAGGAATCCCTGCTTTGTGTATATGTGTTATCAAGTCTCTTCTCAATTTCCTCAGTCTCTTTCTTTTTCTTTCATTTTTTTCTAACTCTCTTACAACAATAAGAGAGTTAAACAATATGGCACAGTATAGCTTAACAAACATTTAACTACTTTGAAAGTTTGTCATAAATGCAGATGCAATTGTTTCATAATTTTCAGAAACATTTTTTCTGAATTTCTGATTGCACATTCATAAATAATAAAAGCACACGTTATATGTAATGTCTTTTCCATGTAAGAGAAACATTTACATTTTCATTAATTAAAGAAATGAAACCTCTGAACAAATTCTCATCCTTGACTGAATTTCTCCTTGGGAATCATACTACATTTTTCTAAATGTGAAAAAATTTCTTCATACAAATAAAATATCTCATGAAATCAAACTGTTTAGATATTTTATGGTATTATAAAACATTTTTTATAGTACTATAAAAAGCTTTTCCACAAAATGTATATTTTTTTTCTTCTTGCTTATTACTCTAGTTCTTATTTTTTTCTTGTAAAATATATGCTCCCTTGAAAATTATGAATGACTGAAGAAGTCTTATATTCAGGAATATATAATGTGCTGTTCCACTATGTCTTCAGAGTTTTAAGAAGAAAAATGACTTACTCATTAGCAAAGAAGTTATACTGTTAATCAGTTAGAAGTAACACAAATTTAGGTCCATTTAATTTAAATACATTAGTGTTAAAGAAAACATATATGAAAGAGCAAGTTTATAAGTACTGATGACAAATGGCATTGTAATTAAGAAAAGTATGTGTATCAAAGAATGTTATTAGATAATATCAAATATTTCAGAATCACATGAACTATAAAATAATTCACCATAAAAGCCACCATATTTCAAAGTGTTAGAAATAAAAATAACATGTAAAAATTGAAGCTGCCCTTATGAATACTTTTTTCAAATTTTATTTCTTGATTGTTTCATTTAATTTTAAGAAAAGTGTGGTGATGTGTTGTATATCTAATAAAGTTTGCCTGAAGACCAGAGACTAGAGCAAACCAGTTAGCCATAGAAGTCAGGGAGTGGTGGCACTCACCTTCAATCTCATCATACGAGATCTGTTCCTCTGCTCCTAGTACTTGGGAAACATGTGCTTTTAATACCAGCAATAGGACCTTTCAACCAGGAAGTGATATTGCTGATCAGAAAAAGGTATATAAGGCAGGAAGAGACAGAAGTTGCTCCCTCCATTTCATCTTGTGGTTCACTTTGCCTATTAAATCTGAGGATAAACAGAGACAAGATCAACTCTTTTGAGCCTGAGGAGTTGGTGAGGTGAGAAATGGCTGTGGCTTTTTTCTCTGTCTCTCTGTTCTTTAAGCATTTGCCCCAATATCTGGTTCTGGGTTTTTATTAAAAGACAAACTAGAGTTTGTGCAACAGAGTAGAATTAGAATATATATTTATTTGTATTTATGTAAATTCATTTGTCAATAAATTCTGAATTATTACCTATGTAATGTAGGGTCTAAGTAGAAAATCAAACAAGTAAAATAGGTAATAACTAATTTGTTGTTGCATTTTTACATTCACTAATTATAGTTGTTGAGTAAGGATACCAGTTCAGGCTCTTATTCTTGCTACTTACATTGCCTTGAAGTAAGAAAGATAAGCAGTGGTAAAAGACAGACATGAGCCTGGAATGATGGCCCAGTTTGTAAAAATGCCTAACACATAAACATAAAGAGCATAGTTCAAATCTTAGAGCCTTAGAAACTACATAATATCCAGAAGTATAGCAGTCCTATGGAAAGATAGAAGAATGCATGCAATCGTATGGGAGAGATAGGCTGAAAAGCAAAGGGGTAAAATGACACAGGCACCGCACCATGTATTCACAAAGATGGTGGGTGGGAGGAATAGTGACTAAGGTTTTCCTTAGACATCTCCATGGGACCCAGGGCACAAGTGTCCACATTCATATTTATAAATGTGCATATGGATAAACATATATACATACTCAAAATATTTATGAGAAGTCAAATGCATATAAAGCAGAGGAATGCAATGGCAAATTGGAATTTGGGAGAGTTGATTAAATCTCTGATTGATGGAGCATCAGACCTCAAGTACATTTCAACTTTGATAATGCACATGATACACAACATGTGTAGAATGGGAGAAGGTTTATCAACAAAGCTGCATGTTTGGTTTCTGAGTTGTGAATTGTTATAGAATGAATGTAGACTAGATAATAGAATTAAAGTAACTAAAGTCTTGACTGCTGATCTAGGGTCAAAGAAGGAGCCACTACAGTTGTTAGTATGCATTTGTCCCTGTATCAGGAACAATATCAGTGGATTCTGGAACAGTAAAATTGATTCTACTTCCAAAGAAGCAAAATCTTGTTTAGAAAAAGATGCTGGTGCTAGCTTGAATGTAATTGGTCCCTATAAGCTCACAGGGAATGTCAGTATTAGAAGGTGTGGCTTTGTGGGAGAAGGTCTGGCCTTGTTGAGGGAAGTGTGTCACTCTGGGGAGTTGGGTATTGATGTTTCCTATGCTAAAGATAATGCCCAGTGTCACAGACACTGCCTGTTGCCTTCTGATCAAGATGCGGCCAGCATCATGTCTGCATGCACACTGCCATGCTCCTTAACATGATAATAATAAAATAAATCTCTTAACTGTAAGAGAGCCAACACAACTAAATATTTTTCATTTATAACACTTATTGTATTCATGGTATCTTTTCACAGCAATATAAGCTCCAAGACAGATGTACAGGGTCTTTTTAGCCCCTTTTCATCTTAACCTTTTAATATTTAAATGTAGCAGGAAAAATCTTGTTTGTTAGTGCCTAATTTCAAAGGAGTCAAGAAATTAGGAAAAAGAAAAATTCTTCAAAAGACAATAATATAAGAATTTGTTGAGAAAGAGTGCCATCACTAACATTTTACTAGAAAAACAGAGATTTTCACTTATGTTTTCCAATTCTATACTGGCTAGTTTCCACTTGACACAGAAAAAGACATCAAACATGCCGTGCATTAGGAATTCTGTTTTTTTTTTTTCTAATATTTCCACACTAAAGTAGAAAAAGTCTTTTGGGGACTTAATTTGAAGTTCATATTTATACTCTCTGCTCCTTGTCTGACACTGGGGCTAGTTTACCTGATGGTGTTATCACAAATTCTAACTGTATAAATGGTCTTTTGCTGCTATTGTGAGATTTACATGATGTTCTGTTAGGGGAAGTGCATGGCATCTTTATCAGAATTAAAGGTATTTACAGATACAAGCTTCACTCTATTATACAACATACAAACTATAGCCCATGAGTTTACCTTTGCTGTTTTAGGTTACCCATCTAACGTCAACATGTAAAAACTCAGTAGCAAATATGACAGAGTTAGAAGATAGAATTTATAAAAAGACACTTGCTCCAATTAATTTTCTTCCCTGATGATTTTTAGCCTTTCAAAAACTCACATGCCTTCCCTCAGAGGATGTAGGTATATATACTATAGGGAACCAAAGAGCAGAATTTGCCGGACACTGAATCATCAAACAAGTAGATTTTGGATTTAGAAGGCTCTGGAACTGTAACAAGTGAGCTTATGTCTTCTATAAATTCTCTAACCTGTGGCATTTTATCATATAATAGCAGCACAGAATAGATTGATGAATTATTTGAACAATAGTAACAACACTGACAGCTGTACATCTTTTATCATTTATGTAAAAATTATCTAGTGTGGTTAGGTAATTCAGCTGTATTCTGTGTCCTCATTAATACCCCACTTTATCAGATTCTGCAATCCATAAGACTCCCATCCTCCAAATCCACTCATAAACTTGAGACCTCAGCAGCTTCCTGAGAATAGATTTCTCCAGATCCTATTGGATCAAGATCTCCTATTATATCAAGAGATACAGATTGTGCCAGCTCCTATTGGACCAAGAGTAGATCTGTGAGACACAGAATCAAATGGCCACTATTGGACCAAGAGCAGCTCTCTGCAACACAGAATTCATCAACTCCATATGGACCGAGAGCCCAGACTGAACTAAAAGAGGTTCTCTGAGATACAGACACAGCCAGAGAAGACTGGACCATGACCAGTTCCCTGAGAAACAAATAAACACTGCACCAATTTGAGAAAGCAGTGGGTAGATTCCAGTGCAAGAATACATTTAACAACATAAAGAAAAATATGACACCACCAGTATCTACTAGTTCTACCACACCAAAGCCTAAATATTCCAGTGTAGAAGAAACAGAACAAAATAATCTTAGAATAATGTTTTGAAGATGACAGAAGCTTTTAAGAAGGAAGGAAAACATTCCTTACATAGAGGAAAAGACAAACAAAAATATTGGAAGAAATTAATAAATCCCTTAAAGAAAACCAAGAAAAATCAGCAATCAAACAGTTGAGGAAAATATTTCAAGGCTTAAAAAATTGAAATAGAAATTGTAAAGAAGATAAAAGCAAAGGGAAGGATGAAATTGAAAAAAAATTGGAGTAAACGAACAGGAAATACAGATGCAAGCATAAACAAAAAAATGCAAGAGATAAAAGAGAAATTTTTCTGGTATAGAAAATTTAATAGTGGAAAAAGATAAAGCAGTTAAATAAAACACTGAAGCAAAAAAAGTCATAACACAAAGCAATCAGAAAATCTGGAGCACCATGAAAAGACCAAATATAAAATTAAAAGAATAGAAGAGAAAGAAGAATACCAGCTCAAAGACTCAGAAAATATATTCCAAAAAATTCACAGAATAAATACTCTTCCAATCTAAAGAAAGAAATGCTTATAAAATACAAGAAGCTTATAGAACAACAAATAGCCTAGACACCCCCCACCAATCCCACTAGCCACAGAATATTCAAGCCACTAAACATAGAGAATAAAGAAAGAATATGAAGAAATACAAAGGAAAAATATCAAGTAGCTTATGAAGGTAGAATCATCAGAATAGCATCCAACTTCTCAATCGAGACATTAAAAGCCAGAAAGTCCTGGACAGACATTCTGCTGACACTGAGACCAGGGATGCCACCCCAGACTAGAATATCCAGCAAAACTTTCAATCACCATAGGTAAACAAAATATTTTATGATAAAACCAAATTTAAACAATACCTATCCATAAGTCTAGCCCTACAGAAAGCACTAGAAGGGAAACATCAATATAAGAAAGCTAGATAGATCCAAGAAACCAAAAGACAAAGGCTAACAGGATAAATGAACAGGATACATACTACTGCTTCAAACAAGAAATATAACTCAACTCCAAAAACAGACACTACCTCAGAGTAAAAAGTTTGAAAGAAACTTTACAATCAAATGGACTTAAGAAACAAGCTGGTGTAGCTATCCTAATATCTAACAAAACAGACGTCAAAATAAAATCAATCAAAATAGAACAAGAAGGACATTACATATTCATTTCAGGAAAAATCCCTGAAGATGAAGTCTCAATCCTGCACAATTATGCCCCCAATACAAGGGCATCTACATTTGCAAAAGAAACATTAATAAAGCTTAAATCTGACATTAAATCCCATATATTAATAGTGGGATACTTGAATATCTGACACTAATCAATGGACAGGTCTACCAGACAGAAACTTAACAGTTAAATAAGGCATCTAGCAGATGTTAGGACTCAAATGGTCTTAAGAGACATATACAGAACATTCTACCCAAACATAAAAGATTAAATCTTTTGCTCAGCTCCCCATGAAGCTTTTTCTAAAATTAACCACATATTTGCTCATAAAACAAATATGAATAGATACAAAAACTGCTCCTTGTATTCTACCAAACTATCACGGACTAAAGTTAAACTTCAGCAACAACAAAAAACACAGAAAGCCTAGAAACTCATGACACCTAAACATCTCTTGATTTTAACCACCCTGCATCAAGGAAAAAGTAAAGAAAGAAAGACTTCCTAAAATTCAATGAAAATGAATTCATAAAATACCTAAATTTATGGGACACAATGAAAACTGTGGTAAGAGGAAATTTCATAGTGCCTACATAAAAATTTTGGAGAAATTCTACACAAGATACTTAACTGCACAGCTGAAAGCTTTAGAACAATTAGAGGCAAACTCACAAGGAAAGAGTAGATGAACAGAAATAGCAAACATAGAGCTTAAATCAATAAAATTAAAACAAAGAGAACAATATGAAGAAAAATAAATCAAAGAATTGGTTCTTTGAGAAAGTTGACAAGAGAGACAATTTCTTAGCCAAACCAATCAAAAGGCAGAGAAAGAGTATTCAAATTAACAAAACTAAAATTGAAAAGGGGGATATAACAACAAACACCAAGGAAATCCAGAGAATAATTAGGTCATATTTTAAAATCTGTACTCCACAAAATTGAAAAACCTAAAAGAAATGGACAGCTTTCTGGATAGTTACCATTTACCAAAATTAAAATAAAATCAGATAAATGATTTCAATAGATCTAAGGAAATAAAAGAAGTTATTAAAAGTTTACCAACAACAAAAAAAGCCTAGAGTCAGATGGTTTCATCACATAATTTTACCAGAAGTTTAAAGAAGAACTAATATCTAAATAATACTTCTCAAATTGTTCTACACAATAGCAACCAAAGGAACATTGCCCATCTTTTTTTTCTTTGTTTTTATTATTATTATTATTATGAACAAAGTAGTCACACTTTCTATCCTTGTATATCCTTATTCAAGATCCCTTCCCCCTCCCACCACATCAAGTCACTCTTTCTTCTCCACAACTCCTCATCCCCTCCCTGGGCAGGCAGCAGACAGTCCCATGGTCCCACTGTCCCAATATTGCTTAGTTCAGTCTCCACTCCCAGCAGATCCAGTTTTCTCTCCCCTCCCTCAAGAGTGGGTCAGGAGTTCCTTTAGGGGAAGTGGGATCCAAGGAGTCAGTCCAGGGTGTTTCTGATCCCAAGCTGTTCAGTGGTTGTGATTTGCAGCTTGGGCATGGTTTGCTTTTTTCTTGTTTGTTTGTTTGTTTAGAGGCCACTAATGAGTGAGTACATCCCCTACTTATCTTTCTGAGTTTACACAATAGCAATCAAAGGAACATTGTCCATCTTTTTTTTTTTAAGGCCTCAGTCACTCTGATACCTAAACTACACAAAGAAACAACAACAAAAAAAATTGCAAACCAATCTTTCATGAACATTGGTGGAAACATATTTAATAAAATACTGGCAAATTGAATTCATGAAAATATTAAAAATGTCACTCCATATGATCATGTAGACTTCATCCCAGATTGCAGGGATGGTTCAACATATTAAAAGTCTGAAAACATCATCCACATCATATAAACAACCTGAAAGAAAAATAACCACATGTTCATTTCATTAGATGCTGAGAAAGCTTTTGACAAAAGCCAACATTCATTCATGATAAACATTTTTTTTGAGAGACAAGGGTTACAAGTTACATATTTAAACATAATAAGGCAATATATAGCAAGCTTACAAGCAACATAAAACTAAATGGAGAGAAACTCAAAGCAATACCACTAATAATCAGGAACAAAAAAGGCTGTCCACTCTCCTTATATCTATTAAATATAGAACTTGAAGTTCTAGCTACAGTGCTAAAGTAGTAAGACAAAAATGAGATGATGAGCTTAAAAATGAAAAGGAAGATATCAAACTATCACTATTTGCAGATAGGATAATATACATTAGAGAGCCCCAAAATTCTACCTTTTAATTTTTATACTTGATAAATGCCTTCAGCAATGTGGCAGGATACAAGATTAACTCAGAAAAATTAGAAGCCTTCCTATACCCAAAAAATAAAAGGGTTTAAAAAATTATGGGAACATCACTCTTTACAATAGCTCCAAATAATATCAAATATCTTTGGGTAACTTTAACCAAAGAAGTGAAAATCCTATATGACAAGAACTTTAAGTCATTGAAGAAAGAATTTAAAGAATATATGGAATGAATGAAATTAAAGAAGAAAATGGAATGATCTCTCATGCTCTTGAATAAATAGGATGAACATAATAAAAATAGGATTCTTACCAAAAGCAATCTTCAGATTCTATGCCTAACCCTAACCCTAACCCCATCAAAATCCCAACACAATTTTTTACTGACTTTCAAAGAACAACACTCAACTACTCAACTTTATATGGAAAAACAAAAGAAGCTCAGGATTACCTAAACAATCCTGTTCAATAAAAATAAATGAATGAATGAATGAATATAAAAATAAATAATAAAACAAAAATCCCCAAAACCAAAAAAATCAACTACTGGAGGAAGTTTATCACAGAGCTACAGTAATAAAAAAACAGCTTGGTACAGGCATTAAAAATAGACTTGTGGATCAATGGAATTGAATTAAAATCTGGCATTAATCCACACACACATAGGAACACCTAATTTTTTACTAAAAAGTGAAAAATATACAATGGAAAATGATAGCATCTTCAACAAATGGTGTTGACATAAGTAGATCATGACATGTACAAAAATGCAAATAGATCCATATCTAACATTCTGCACCAAACTCAGGTTCAATAAAACAAAGACCTCAATGTTAACCCAGTTACACTGAACCTGACAGACAAGAAAGTGGGAAATAGCTTTGAATGCATTGACACAGGAGACCAATTTTTAAATATACCACCAGTAGCATAGACACTAAAAGCAATTAATAAATAGGACCTCTTGAAACTGAGAAGCTTCTGTAAAACAAAGGATGAAGTCAATAAGACAAAAGGACAACCTATAAAATGGAAAAAGATGTTCACCATCCCTACATTTGACAGAGGAATGATCTCTAAAGTAAATAAATAACTGAAGAGTCTACACATCAAAAAACCAAATAATCCAATTAAAATAGGGGTACAGAGCTAAAAAGAGAATTCTCAACAGAATAATCTCAAGTTGCCTAAAGATACCTAAAGAAGTGCTCAACCTCTTTAGCCACCAGCAAAATACAAATCAAAACAACTTTGAGATATCACCTTACACCTGTCAGAATGGCTAAGATCAAAAACACTGATGACAGCCTATGCAGGAGGGAATGTGGAGTAAGAGAAACACTTCTCAGTTGCTGGTGAATGCAAACATGCACATCCACTTTGGAAATCAGTATAGTGGTTTCTCAGGAAACTGGTAATCATTTTACCTAATGATCCAGCAATACCATTTTGGGAATATACTCCCCAAATGAGTATTCTGACCACAAGGACATTTGCTTAACTATTTTAATAGCAGCAGTATTGGTAGTAGTCAGAAACTGAAAACAGCATAGATGCCCATCTACTAAAAAATAAATTTTAAAATTGTGGTACATTTACACAATGAAATACTACTCAGAAAAAAAAAATTCTGAAATCTGCAGGCAAACAGGTGGAACTGGAAAATACCATAGTGAGTGAAGTAACGCAGACCTAGAATGTTAAATATGGTATGTACTCACTCATAAGTGAATTTTAGATTAAAAAAAAGCAAAGGATATCTAGGCTATAATCCACAACCCCTGAGCAGCTAGGTAACAAAGAGAAATCCAAGAGACACATGCATGCATCCCCTGAGAAGTGAAAATAGGTAAGATCTCCTGAAATAAATTACAAAGATAGGGAGCAGGGGGCAGAAGGAAGTGGGAAGAAAACATGAGGGAATGGAACAGTTTATTTGGGGGAGAAACAAAGAGGGAGAACAATGAAATAAATATGTGGATAGAGGGAGCCATTATGAGGTTAGAGAGAAACCTGGTGCTAGGGAAATACCCAATAACTACGGAGATAATCCCAACTAAGACTTCAAGCAATAGAGAGGATGCTTAAACTGGCCTTTTCCTGTAATTAAATTGTTGAGCACCCCAATTGTCATTATAGAATCTTCATCCAGCTACTGTTGGGAGCAAATGCAGAAATATACAGCTAAGATTAGTTCCCAGTCCAGTTGAAAAGAGGGTGTATCAATTATGAGAGCAAAAGTGTCAAGATTGTGATGAGGAAACCCACAGAGATAGTTGAATCGAGCTATTGGGAGCAGCAATTCGGTAAGGACAGCTGGGGAACCAGAACAGGACTGAACCTAAGCTCTCTTAATGTGGATAAGCTTTCGAATAGTGTGGAGCCTCTGCCAGTGGGATCCGGATTTGTTCCTCGTCCGTGAGCTGGCTACTTGGAGCCCATTCCCTCTAGAGGAACACATTTCTCAGCCTTTAGGTCTTTCTTGAACTGATATCCCAGACTGCATTGACTCACGCTGGGGAGTCCTTACCCTCTCTGAATAACGGATGGGCAAATGGGATAGAGGGAAGCTGGTGGAGGACTGGGAAGAGGGGAGGGAGAAAACAGTGCTAAGTATGTAACAAAATTGATAAATCAAATAATGATAACGCAGAAGATATTGGCGAAAAGCTGAAATACCAGTCATATGGAGAAACAAACCAGAGCCACTTCTTATACAGCCAGCTCTTCAGTCCGGTCTTCAAGAATTCTCGTACCCAAAGCGTCTGGCAGTACTCAGCTGAAAAGGGAAGTAGGAAAAAGTCTCTCGTCTCCCTCAGCCTTATCTTTCTTTTATAGCCTAGTTAACTCACTTTCTGGTTCAACTTTCCTAGTGCTAGAATGAAAGGCTTCTGTTTCCCAGGTACTGGTAGCAGAAACTTGACATCACAAGTACAGTACAGGTGTGTGCTTCCACTGCCTCACTATGTTAGGCCTTGAACTCCGAGTAACATAGATCTCTGCCTACCAAGTGGTGGGAACAAAGACACAGGACATCCATCCTGACATTCAAGGACTGGCTCTGTTCTCTGATTATTTCCCAAGCTGGAGCAGGACTACATAACTAAGAATATGTTATTAGCCTGCTTCACAGTAAGCAGGTGTTCACAAAGTTTTACTAAAAGAGATACACTGAATGAAAAGCATTTCTCTGACGGCCTTGATTTTTTTAGACCAATTATGTCATATTCAGACTTGCTATAAGGCTTAATGATTTTAATAACATCTTTTTCTCCATTAACACTTTTATCAAAGCAAGAAATAAGAGAGATTTCACTATGTACAATTATCTAAATATAAACATGACTTGAATTCTCTCAATACCGACCTTTTCAATCTATTCAACTGCCTTTGATACCAATGGCCCATGAGATCATAGCTTTTCCCTCTAAAGCCATAGGTAAGTGTCAGAATAATTACCTAGTTTTATTATTTACTGTAATCTTACTCTTATTATTATCTCCTTGTATATGTAGGCACTGAGATGTCAAGAAGTAAATTAACTCTCTCCAGCAGTCTTTGTAACAGAGGCAGGATTTAAAAGTCTATATTTTTGCTTCTCAACCCCACATATTTTCTACACTTAAAAGTCCTTCTTAGTCTATAGTTTTTATAGATGACATTGGCTTTACTGCTTTCTATTTTTATTATGATTCTCACTTTACGTTTCCAGCATGTTTTGTTGGCTTGAGGTCTTCTTTCTGTGGGTAGTACTCAAAATTATTGCAGAATATGTAACTTTCATGTCCAGAAGTCATTATTTGCTTCTGTTCTGTCAGTTTACAAAACAAAAGGCCACTTACAATTATACTTTTTCTATTAATGTTCAGTATCTTCTTTATTGTAGTTGCTTTTTGTTGTTAAAATTGCTGTTTGTTTTTATTATTGTTTGTGGTGATATGTTATATATTTAATAAAATCAGTCTGGAATATCAGAGAACAGATCCACATGGAGGATCAGAGGGTGGTAACTCACATCTTTAATCCCAGCACAGGGACACACACACACACACCACACCAGGTGTGGTGGTGACCTACACATTTAATCCCATAAATCCTAGACAGAGAGCTTTCTGTGTTTTCTGTGAGTTCAAGGACTAACTACCAAATAGTAATAACTCACACTTTTAATCTTAACCTGAATGTGAAACAACTGGGTAAAGAAGATATTTAAGGCAGGTGTAGGAAGACAGATTATTCAGTAGAAGCAAAGAGGAGTGAGGCTGAGGAAGCTGGAAGATAGTAGGGTGAGGTTTGAAAATGGTCTGTTTCTTCTCTCTGATAGTCTAGCTTTTCCCCAATACCTGGTTCTGATTTTCATTTAATAACAACCAGAATTTGTGCAACAGTTGTTTGTTACTTTTGTTTTAGTTCTCAAGACAAGGTTTTTCCATGGCTGACCTGGAACTCACTATGCAGACAGGCTGGCCTTCTCACATAGCTTCTTCTTTCTGTCTCTGGAGTACTGGGATTAAAGGCATGGCTCTTTGGAAGAGGTATTTTTACTTATCTTTAAAAAAATTTTTTTTTGAGACTTGGTTTCCTGTGTAGCCCTGGGTGACCTGAAAACTGAAATGTAGAGCAGGCAGGTCTTTTTTGATATCACAGAAATTTACTTACCCTTGCATCCTGAGTGCTAGAATGAAAGTCATATGCTATATGTAAATCAAATAAAATCAAATTTGACTTTTGATGCTTTTTAAAAATCATGTTTATCTTTACTTATATTTCTGTGTGAGAATAGATGTCACATTACTGTGGCACCTATTGAGGCCAGAAATATATATCAAATCCCTTGTAACTGTTACACTCAGTTGTTACCTGCCTGACATGATTGCTGGGCACTGAATTTGAATTCACTAGAAGAGCAGCAAGTACTATTAAACACTGAATTATCTCCACAGATCTGAGCTGTTCATTTTTTTTAAACTTTATTTCTTTATTATTTATTTATTTATTTGCCTTGGTGTTTGCCTGGAACTGGAACTACAGACAGTTGTTAGCTGCCATGTGGGTGCTGGGAATCGAACCCGGGTCCTCTGGAAGAGCAGAGGGTGCTCTTAACCGCTGAGCCATCTCTCCAGCCCCGAGCTGTTCATTTTTAAACAATATTACAAAATGAAGATAAGATGGGTCTGTGAACCATTTCTAATAAACTTCCAGCCTTTCCTATAGCATCCACAGTAGAGACTGTGAGAGAATATCTTAATTGATTGTATTACATGACTATATAACCACTAGATTTAATATGTAGCATGGGTATTTAATTTAAAAATACCACATACCACTATATAGTGATTAAAAATAGAGGAAGTGTGATTCTCTCAAGTTTAAGTGTAAATAACCTTTGATGATAAATTAACTTGTCCCCAAATGCATCTCAGCATTTTCATTCTATCATAAGGACTAAAGTATACACATGAGAATCAAGATAAAAAATGTATTAAAGATTTATAACTTTTTACTTCAAAAATTAGTAATTCTGGAAGAATATGACTCAAAACGACAATTTAACACATGCAACAGAAGTGATTCTTCATCGCTCGGTGAAGCATACTATTTCATTTAGTTGAGACTATTCTAAATTAATTTTTGTTACATTTTAATGCCAAGTTTTTTTGGTTCATATAAAAAGTAATGCTAGAAGTATTATAGGATTCACACCATCAAAGGAAGAAAATATTTGAAAAGAATTGAAAAGTAATGGTGACTTTATCTAAAAAAGTTTGAGTTTTGAAACCTTTCTCAGTAACTTCCTATAAGAAGCTAAGCCACACAGTAGCTCATTGGGATAAATATTTGAATCCTTTTCTTCAGATCCTCATGGTTTGAATTTAATCTTCTCTTTAACATATATAGCAGTTATACAACTAGCAAATGGTTTCTATTCACTAAAAGACAGATTTATGAGAAGTTTGTGCTACTAATCTTCATTGCATGAATCTTTCTCAAAATTGCACTAAAACTTTTTGGACTGCTTCTATCCTGTCTTTTCTTCCTCCTTTGCACTTGACCTTGACATGGGTGAGGTATAATTGATGTCAAAAATCTCTGCCTCCCTCACCCTCCTCTCTTTCTTTCATCATTTATAACTGGACACACAGAAAGGGCTTCTGTAAGGCTTCTCTACTCCAACTTCTAATTATCAGAAACTTTGATGAACATAGAAGAAATACAGCCAATCAAAATAAACATAATTGCTAAATATTTTCATAAACTCAAAGATAGCAGCTACAAAATTATTGTGAAAAGCTTTTTGTTTTGTATTGTTTTAAATAAATATATATTCTTTTTTATCTTTCTAACAATTTATCTTTTTATTAGATTATAATTTTGAATGAATGCTATAAAGTTAATATGCTATATTTTCATTGTTATTCTCTTCTGTGTTTATCATCATTTCTGAAAACAAAATTTTTCCATTGAAGAATATATCTATGGCTGGGTAGAGTGGTACATAACTTTTATTTCAGCATTCATGGGGCAGAGGCAGATGTCTCTGTGTGGTCAAGGCCAGCCTGGTCAATACAGTGAATGACAGACTATTCAGAGCTACATAGTCAGATCCTGTTTAAAAATAAACAAAAAAATGCATCTTTGCTTTTATAAAACAAGAGAATACTCATATCTTTGAACAATAAATTAACTATTTAATGTACTTTTAGTTTACAGAAAAATGGAATAAAATTATATAGAACTCTCACATATCTCAGCAAATGCATCTTTTCCTGCATTATTAAACTAACACTAATGTTTAATATTTAATTCTGTAGTCAACTTCTGATGAGTAATGTTGGTTATCAACTTGAGTACATCTAGAATTAACTAAAACCTAAATATATAAAACACATATGTGAAGGATTATTGTGTAATTTGAAATGGGAATATCTTCTTCTAATTTGGATATTAGAAGAAAGAAGACTTATGTTTAATTTAGATCTTTAATCAAGATCTAATGTGGTCCACATCTTCTGCTGGAAGTCTATATAAGGATGGAAGAACGAAGCTTTTGGTTTTTGCCTGTTATTTCCTTGTTAGCAAGTCCATTTCTTCACTAGCACCAGAAACTATTTATTTGGGATTTAATGATATAGTCAAGATCTGTATACAGCTAAGACATACAGCCTTGAGGAATGAGCAAGTACTATATTCATAGGCTTTCCACTCATAGCCAGACATTGTTGGATTAGTTGATCATAACCTGTGATTCTAATTAGTAACTCCCATATGTGTGTGTGTACATACATAATACATGTAATATATTCATTATATATAAAATAGATTAAATAAATATAGCACTATGTCTATTAATTATATATTCATTCTTTAAATTCTATTAGTCCAGGAAACTCTGACTAATACACAACCAATACTGATAAATCAGAATAAACTAGAGCATCTATATACTAGATTTCAGTATATCAGTTCAGGGTTTATACTTTGACATATGGTGACATGTTTCTATCACTGTAGTATCACCCTTAAAGATACTTTCTTCACATGAAAAGTGTTCACTTCAGTTTTGCATCTTCCTCTTTTGCACTGTGTCTTTCAGTCATTATGTTATGCCTTTTTCCTGAATGTCTTGTGGTAAAAATCACACATTGTGCATCCTTTTCATACTGACAAGTTGCACACAGTAATATCCATTTAACGTTCTTCAGTGAAGCTTAGTATCTTGATGGCTTATTTTTTTCAATATGGAGAATATAGCATTGTATGAATGTGCTAGTTTCTTTATTCTTTCCTCCTTTGAAGGAGTTCTACTTACTTTCATGTTTTGAAAATTATGAATAAAACTCATAAATATTCAAATACAGATCTTTGTGTAGAGATATATTGTCAACTCATTTTCATAAACATACAAAACTGCAGAAGTTATAGATTTTAGGAAACCAGCGGTATACAAAACTTTCAAAATATTTTTGAAAGTGTATACTCACATAGCACAAATATATCAGTTGAGTATTCCTGTCACTTTGTATTCATGTCTGCATTTGTGTTGTCAATATTTTAGATTTTATCTATTCTAATATATTAGAAGTCACAACTAGTTTTTGTTTTAATTTTCAATGTCCAGTGGTAACTAAGGATGAATATTTTTTAATATTTTTATTTGTTATATATAAATTTTCATTGATGATGTGGGTGGGACCTTTGTTTGACATTATTTCATTTAATTCTCATTATACCTAAAATCCACTGAAGTATTTCAATTAAAGGAATCATATGAGAAAATTTTGATTTTTATATGTGTGGTTGGAAGGCAGCCAGATAGTTTGATGAAACTACAGTTGCCCTGATTTTGGTAGTATGCATGGGCATGTACTCTGAATGCTTCCTGTAGAGCCAGCTTAGAGTCTGCTGCAGTGCCTGGTGATTAGTGATACATGATCATGGAGATGCTGAGAGCAATTAAAGACAGAACACAGCTAGCTGAGTTTCCAGCTGCTAATGGGAGAAGGCATATAGCTTTGCCCCATATCTGCAATAAATGAGTCTAGTCTTTGCTTCTCAGCTGATTCCCAGTGTCTGAGCCATTCACACCAAATCTCCTCACTCCCTTCACTAGGGGTGCCCAAATAGAAAACCTCATAGTATATGTGTGTACATATATACAAAGATTTTAGCTACTGAATGAATAAGAGATGGAAACAGGCAAACCTAAAAGTGAATAGATTTGTTAGTAGGACATTTTATCATTCAAGCAAATAGTTATTGATGATATTTTGGTGAGAAATGTTTGGATTTGAGATACAATATATAGTATTTTGCTACTGTGTTAGAATATTGTTGTATAAATTCATAATCTATGAAATGATACATGAAAACAGGTAATTTTGAGACTTATTATTATAATGACTGTGTTCCACTTTATTAAGCAGCAGTTTGGAGCAATTCAAGTATTGATTTGTATGTAGTCAAATATAAATACTTTTGCTCACTTGCTTTCTGTCCCCCCTCTCTCTGTCTCTCTGTGCATGTGTGTGTGTATATAACTAACTTTTTACAAATAACTCATTCTTTTTATTTTGTGTAGAAGAAAGCATGTGTATTGATGTTGTCCATATACTCACTCAAGGAGCCAGGCTGAAAGAGGCGTTACTGCCACCACATAGTTAGCACAGTTTTCTAAGCAGACATCTAGTTATCTGACAGATAAAGACAGGATGGACGAAGTATATTCACTTCATTCTATATAACCAAAGAAAGCAACAGGATCATGTCTGTTCATATTTTTCTACTGCAGTCTGATCATTGTACCTTAGTATAATGAAGTGTGGATAAAGAATATGGTCTGCCATCACAATCCTGCTTGGCAAACCAAGAAAAGAACTGTAAGTGGCAAGTTTCTCACCTCTCTCTTTGAGCCACTAGAAAGTTTGGAAATCTATTTCAGTGTCAAAAGTTAGGATTTCCATAGAATAGTGTTTATCAAATTCATCTCACCCAAAGTTGTCTAGAGGTAATAGTGAATATTAAAAGTGAATGATAAGTAAGAAAGTTGTAGACAAAATACTAAAGTTTTTTTTAACATCTTTTCTTTATTAGTTCTTTAGGAATTTTACATCATCCATACCAATTCTATTCATTTTCATGTCCTCCAACCCATATCTTCCCCTCAACCTTCCATCAACACCCCATATAAAAATTAAATTAAAACTAAATCACAACCCAAACAAACAAACAAAAACCTCTTTGCTCATTCATCTGTCTCACATCTCTAACACTTCTTCATTTGTTTTAGTGACATTGGGAGCCATGATATGTAGTAGGACAATGTTGTTATACTGAAAATAATTATTTATAATAAAATATTATTAAAAGGGTTTAGTAAAATAATTATTAATTTATTTTAATTATTTATTATTAGTCCTGCCTCCTGCTTTAATAAAAATGCTGATTGACTTAAGGTAGACAGAAAGTATGTGTGGCACTACAAGACTAAGAAAAGTCTGGGAACAGGAAGATCAGGGAAGAGATGCCAGAAAAAGTCTGATGGGTCACCAGCAGAAGCAGAGGTAAAAGCTGAAATGCTGCTCTAAGAAAAGATACATAGTTGAAAAGAATATGAATCATGGGTTATTTTAAGGGTAAAGTGTTAGCAAGCTATATGTCTGGGTCCTATGCTGATCAGCATAAAATTAATGTAAGTGTCTGTGTGTCTCTATGGGACTGTGGGTCTGTGAGTC
Source organism: Sigmodon hispidus (assembly GCA_004025045.1). Lineage (NCBI taxonomy): Eukaryota > Metazoa > Chordata > Mammalia > Rodentia > Cricetidae > Sigmodon > Sigmodon hispidus. Next base: position 34,562 of record PVIH01015008.1, read on the forward strand.
TGTGGGTTTTGCAGATCTGCGGAACAGAACCTCAAGGCTAGGTCAGAGACAGAACTGGCACACCAACATGGGTAAAATACACCCACATAAAGTCATAGAAAGCCTAAAAACTGTCTGGAGCACAGAAACAGAGCTAAAAGCAGATTGCAAGTTGTGTCTCTCAAGTTGGTCATGGTAAATAGACTGAGTGATATATGGAATTAAATGACAAAATGGTATGTTTGCTGCATGCAATTTAAACTGCAACAAGGCGGTTCCTGAAGTAAGCAAAGAGTTGTATATGGTGGATTTAAGGTTTCTGTTTATAAGGACAAGAAGGAAACATAGTCAAAGGCTGATTCTTAGTAAAGCCAGCATTTTCTGGGTTCAGCTCTGTTTGCTGGAGGCAAGCAGAAGCTTGGCTTTTTTTAAGTGATTCTGATTCAGCCATAGAGGAAAAACACTTGTGAGTCTTTTAAGAGGCTTTGCTGCCAAATTCTTAAATGGAGTTAATGAGCAGCAGATGGCAGTGATTTACTTGGTGATTATATGGACCCTAAAATTCCCCACAGTGGTAATTGTGGGTCCTTCCAGTACTTCAGCTAAAAAACTAAAGTTCAGCTAGGTTAGGAGCTGAGCGGAGCCAATGAAAAACCCTAGTAAAACCTTTAATTCTTTGCTATACCTTGGCAGATAAAGAGTGTGGTCAGTAACAGAAAGAAATAAAGGGAGCTGGGTGGAATTAGCCACCCTAGTAAAACCTTTAATCTTTAGCCACATATTGGCAGATTAGAGGTGTGGTCAGAAAAGAAAAGAAACAAGATATATGTGTGTGTGTGTGTGTGTATATATATACACGTTTTTATATATATAACAGAGTTAGAAAAGAAAACAAAACTCTAAATGATTTAGAGTAGGTTTAAAACATATTTATAGGCCTGAGAGAGAAAAGAAAAGAGTAAGGATAAAGTCCTTAAAAAAGAAATAGAGTAAAATATAATAGTGATAGACCACATAAAGGTGGAAAATACAAAGAATGTCTGGGTACTGTATATTATTGTCTTGTCTATAAGTTTTTTGACTGAAAATGAAGCTACTAAATGTCATTTGATTATAAATGCTGCTGTATTAATCTAGCCTATGTTTTTTGTGTCTCTTTAAAAAATATTTATTTATTTATTAAGGATTAAACACAAATGGCATATTCTTAACCAAATTAAACAAAAAAGTGTAGATGTACTTCAATAAAACTAGAAATTGAAAGACAAACATTTTAACAGATATGAATGAAATTCCATAAAATCATAATGACATACATCATAAATTTGTTTTGATGAATTGAAGATTCTGAAAAAACTGGTGAGTTTTTAGATAACAAAATTAAACCTAAATTCAATGAATGATTTTAACAAATGCATACTTTGTAACCTTGAAATACTTGAAATACTAATATAATAATACATACTAAAAATAAAAATCAGCAATAACAGAAACAAATACAAGAAAATATGGACTTAATACAGAATTCTACTATAACGTAAAAACCTAACATAAATACATATCATATTATTCCATAAAACTTAAAAATATAAGCCAAGACTTTAAAAGTTACAAAGTCAGTGAAACCCTGATATTAATCATAGTATTTCTTTTTCCTTTTAAATATTGTTTTCACATATATATTTATGATTTGGTGTTTTGCATCATGCACCTCATCAAACTACAATATCAGACCTCTCAGTATTATGCCCACTCTTATGATCTCCCCATTTACAACACTGTTCATTCATGCTGCTCATTTACTTAATAGAGCATTATTAAACTACCTGTGGTCAGACCCTTAAAGAATACAATTGTTCCTTACTCACCCCTCTGCCAAAATCCATCAATTCTGAAGTGAGGCATTTTGTCATTTAGCTATGTTCTAGTCTTGAGTTCTTGTTCTTGACATCTCTCTATCTTTATATATATATATATATATATATATATATATATATATATATATATTTAAAATCCATTAATGAGTGAGTACATCCACTGCTTCTCTTTCTAGGATTGTGATACCTCCTTCAGGAGGATATCCTCCATATCCATCTATTTGCCTGCAAATTTTAGAGTATAATTTTTTCTTACTGCTGAGTAGTACTCCATTGTGTAGTTGTACCACAGTTTGTTAATTCATTCTTTAGGTGAGTGGTATCTAGGTTGTTTCCAGTTTCTTGCTATTACGAATAATGCTCCTATAAATATAGTTGAGCTAATGCCTTTGGAGTGTGAATGTGCATCTTTTAGGTATATGCCTAATTATGGTATTGCTGAATTCCTGGGGAGATTGAGTCCCAGTTTTCTGAGTAACTGCCATAGTGCATTCTAGAGTGGTTGTAAAAGTTTACATTCCTACCAACAATGAAGGAGTGTTCCCCTTGCTCTGTATCTCCCTAGCATAGGCTGTCATGTGTAATTTTGATCTTAGCCATTCTGACAGGTATAAAGTGGTATCTCAAAGTTGTTTTGATTTTCATTTCTCTGATGGCTAAAGATGCTGATCAATTTTTCAAGTGTATTTCAGCCATTTGTATTTTTTCTGAGTATTCCCTTTTTAGTATTGAAACCAATTTTTTAATTGGGTTACTTAGGGTTTTGGGCTCTAGTTTCTTGAGTTCTCTATATATTTTAGAGATCAGTTCTCTGTCAGTTGTAGGGCTGGTGAAGATCTTTTCTCATTATGTAGGCTATCATTTTGTCTTATTGACAATATCCTTGGCCTTATACAAGCTTCCAAATTTCTAGAGGTCCTACTTATTAATTAGTGTTCTTAATGTCTCTATCACTGGTGTTGTATTTAAAAAGTGGTCACCTGTGCCAATGCATTGGCAGATATTTCCAACCTACTTTTCTATCAAGTTCAGTGAAGATGGGTCTATGTTGAGGTCTATGATCTACTTGGATTTGAGTTTTGTGCAGGGTGATAGTTTTGGATCTCTTTGCATTCTTCTACATACTATTGTCCAGTGATGCCAACACCATTTGTTTAAGATACCATCCTTTTCCCATTGGATATTTTTCAGTCTGTGTATTTTGTAAATGTGTTGACATTAAAATTGTAATCTAATGATATGCTACTTTGGAGAAAATGTTTCTTTTTATTTTTACAAAAAATTAAAAAAAAAACTGCAGATCTATTCCTGGTTAAAGAAAAAAAAGTTTGATCAAGGAAGACCCCCTTGAAAAGTCTCCAATGGAAACAAATGGCTCAGATGATTCAGCATTTTAGAGCACCTCTGTTGCTGTTTCTTCTGATCTCTGTATCCAAGCAAATTCAAGAATACTGACTGAGATGACCCAGCCTTATAGACTATTTCAATAAGGACTTGTCCATCATCCTAAACTTGTCTTTGGGTCTTCATTGCCAGTGCCTCCATTCAGCAGGAAGTAGCCTAGAAAACTATGTCCACATTTCCATAAAATGGATTATGGATGTTTGTATTTGATTAGTGTTGGTTATCAGTTATTATAAATAACAGGAAAAATGATATTAGATTTGTGGTTCTCTTAAAAAGAAAAAAGGGGAAATATAGTGATATTATGTTGTTACATTATACATAATTGTCTTGCCTACTGTTTTAATAAAAATGATGATTGGCTGAAGGCAGACAGAAAGTGTGGATGGAGCTACCAGACTAAAACATTTCTGGGAACAAGAAAAACAGAGCAGAGGTGCCAGAGAGAGATGGATGAGTTGCTAGCAGAAGCAGAGAAAAAAAGCTGAAATGCTACTCTAAGAAAAGATACCGAGCTGCATGACTGAAGAGGATACAGAACATGAGTTAGTTTAAGGGTAAAGACTTAGCAAGCTATATGCCTGGACCCTATGCTGATCAGCATAAAATTAATGTAAATGTCTGTGTGTCTCTACGGGACTGCAGGTCTGTGGCTCTGTGGATCAGAACCTCAGTGCTAGGTTGTAAAGTCCAGAACAGAAACCTTATACAACAATGATATGTCACACTGTATATTCATTTGTCCAATCAACCTTACTTGCAAATATTCATTGTAATAAGTCATTGGTCTGGTTCAAAGCCTCTGTTTCCTGGAACATCATCATCACTGGGCCCTCCCTAAAACTCTCCTGGGAGAAACAAGTCATGGAAATTCTGTGGGAATTATTTCACAGAACCAATACTTCCATGTGCTCCAGCTCTAGGCAACAGCTCAGGCTTAGACTATACCATGGCTCCCGGTAGCAGCATAGGCCACTTAGGTCATTATGGCTCTGGATGCAGCATGGTCCTCTCAAAATATTGATTTTTAAAATTAATTTATGGTACTCTAAGGTGTAAAAAAGACATGAAAATTTGGAGTGCAGTGAAGAATAACTGTAAGAGGAAGAACAACTAAAACCATAAGTCTTTGTGACTTTATGACTTCTGTATAAAAAAGCCAAATTAACCCAAAGTTGGACATCACCAAGTTTTACTCCTGATGTTTAATAAAATAAAAAGCAAAATTAAATGGAGTCAAAACTTCATTAAAAAAGATACATCAGACATTATCCAATATCCTTTCCCAAGTACTAGAAACAATCAGTGATCAAAATAACTGTCCATAACTTTCCCAAGTACTAGAAACAATCAGTGATCAAAATAACTATCCATAAGAGAAAATAAGTTTCATAAAATAACCAATTTGTGGTAGAAACTTCTAACTTCTGTACTGACAGGAGGACTCCTACATCCTCACTTTGATTCTTTGGGTAGATAGTTTCTTTCTTTGTTGATGTCCAAGTTTAATAATGGACACATCTTAGCTCTAGGGAACTGCAGTGTTTTATTTTTAATTAAATCTGAGACTTTGAAAGTCACTCTTTTTTTTTTCCACTATACTTGTTAAAATGACGTTGGAAAAACAGTGTTTGTCTGGGATTTTTACCTTACTTCAGAGGGATGGCATATGCTCTCCTTGTGAAGCTGCAGAGGCCACTGTAGTGGCAATATTTATGCTTTTCACCCAAAGTGCTTCAGATTAGAAAGCCTTGTATGTATTGTAAGTCACTTAGTAAGTGTGCCATATATATGTTTGTCCCATTTTCCAAGTATGTTAGCCATGTGGTCACCACATTTAATACAAATCAAATTTTTATCATATTTAATTTATATATATGCATTTAAAGAATTACTGAATTAAATAACAGAATATAAAATATGTGGTATTTTTCATTACAAATTATTGAATATGATATTGTGTCATATGATAGACTAACTAAATTTCTTCAAACATGGCATACTTATTTCTATGACTTGCATATTTTTGTACTCAAAAATGTCATGTGCTTTCAAGCTTCATACCTCATTTCATAAAGAGTTAAACATTTATTCTCAGCTATATTCCATGTGGCTCATACAGAATTAGACAGTTTTCCTAAGATTGAGATGTTACCCAAAATATCAAGATTGACTACAAATCTCTTATGATTCCCTGGCCTTTTTGTAATCTATTCACTATATGTTCAAACACTGTGACACCCTTCACCATGAGGCCCTCAACAAAGGCCTGCATATAGGATATTGTGATTTTGTCTTTTAGCCCCCCAAATGTAATAAACATAAACCTTCTTGTATATAAGAGATAGTGACTGGGAGGGACGGGAGGGGGAAGGGAGTTTGAACAAGGAGATGCATGGAAAAAAAATCAGACTTTATTCAAAAATACAAAACAATCACTCAGGCATTAGATTATAAGGTGAAAAACAGATTTTTGAAAAAAATTGGAAATTTTCTTGCAATCAGTTCAAATGACTATTAGTAACTTATTGTTCTATTCATTAAACAATTCAATAAACCTAAAGGGTAAACAATTAATGAGATATATGTGGGACAAAATGATAGAAATAGGTGTCAAATATAAAACATCTGAGAACTAGTTAAAATCATCATTAGCTAATGACATTTGTATTTATTACTATGATTGAAAATGATACTTGCTCTTATGCATTTATATGTAAGAAAATTATAGCAGAAAAATAGGAAGCAGAAGTATTTTTACACACTAAAAATTATTTAATAAATTTCAAGTATCATGGATAAATTTTATTTTTGGCTTGATATGAAATATGAAGAAATGATATACCATCTCTCAAATATGGAGTCAGATAAATATATTGAAATAAATCAGTATTTTTTAACATAAATAAATCAGTTCTACCTTGCAATTTTAAAACATTGTCCTCTGAACATTATAAATCATCTTTAACATTTCAGGAAAAATGTTTTACCTAAATTTACAAGGCAACATTCACATTTTATTTCTCCTTGAGCACTGTATATATTTTGATAAATTTTCTAGAAGATAAATGTTGGCTTATTATGTCTGAGAATGCTAAATTAGGGAATATAACAACTGTAAAATAATAAGTTTTACAATTTTAATCTGGAGTGGGGTAATATATGATATAACACAAGGGTTGTTAATGAAAAGCAAATTAAGAATTCAAAAACATGACTTATGCAACTTCTGAGAAAAGATAATACATTTGATTAGAGACAATAAAAATTTTTAAAGATTCTTTTCTGAATTAGCAATGACAGTATTCAAACAACAGGGAGATACTGGCTAGTTTACAAACTCAGTTGTAAAGACCACATATTAAAACTATAATAGTCGCCAACTGAGAATGTATATGTCCAACTTGAATATCATTATCTACATATCCTGATTCAATAAAAAGGGATCAATTTGTCATTATGACAGAGCAAAATGCTAATGACCTTATTCACATTCACTACCTAGAGAGGAATATATGCAGGAACTGAGTAATAGCTGATGAAAATGAAGTCTGTGGGAAAAGAGTAGTACATATTTTTCTTGAAAGTGTTGCGATTTTTTTATTGTTTTTTCCAGGTAATATTGCACCCTTTGCTTGACTACATATGTATTCTAATATATTTCTTTTTCACAGTTTCAATCCTATGCAAAGTGAAGAATATAACAAGATTCAAAATATTTGTTATTTAACTGACTTGCAAAAGATACTGACTGAGGATTATGCTGTATTAATGGTAAAGTTACCAATGTGTCAATGTGTATTACAGAAAGAAATGAAAGAAATCCCCCTTGGAGTTATTTAACCAAAAGTGAGTTCATTGAATTCTTTACTTCACAATTCCTGTGTCTGGTTCATGAGTCTGAATCTGTTGGTCTCTATGTCTCTGTCCCACACTATCTCTATGTGTGTGTGTTTGTTATTTGAGCAGTGTGTGAGAATGTATGATTGGTAACTGTCTATCTATGAGTAGTGTTAACTGTCTTTTGTATGTGTGTGTCTGCAGGCTTCCTCTATTTATTGAGCAGTGCAGAAGCATCACAATGAGACAGAATGGTATACTTTACAGAAATCTTCAATAGAGTTTAATAGGGGATTATGTTTCACTGGCTCCAACTAATAGATACAACTCTTGAGAAAGTATCAATGTCTTTTAACCCATATATAGTAGTTTCTTTTAACTTTATGGTAGATTTTAGGAAGTTGCTTTTAAATTCTGTATTTGTCGCTTTTAACAAATGATACATACCTCATACTCTGTATTAAGAACATAAAAGATGATAGCTATGATTACCTTAGGGTGAAAAGTTGATTGCATGGGAAAATCAAGACAAGTTGATTGGTTGTTACATTGCTCTCTTAAAGGTAGGTAAAATAAAACAATTTTAGTGCACAGTAGACTAGCAGCTTTAAGTTTTAAGAGATCTCAAAGTCTTCTATTAACTTCAGATATGAGGTCCAGCAAAAGTCTCAGTCTGTTAGAAAGTAAGAGATATTTTCAGAATATTGTATTGTCATGATACTGGGATTATTTATTTGATACTAGAGTTTATATGAATACTATTGGACTGGAAGATTCAAATGAGTGGAATTGAGAGTTAGTTACTGTGGTTATATTTTGTATATACACAACAAATAAAGCTTGCTTGAAGATCAGAGGGCAGGGCTAACCACAAATTAACCTTAGAGACTAGGCAATGGTGCTTTAATCCCAGTGCTTAGGAGGAAGAAGCAGAAAAATCAAATGTTCAAGGTCACCCTGGGTTACAGGAGATTGAATCTGTCTAAACAAACAAACAAAAACAACCAAGAGACTGTCTGTGCTAGGTGTTGGTGGTGGTGGTGGTGGTGGTGGTGGTGATGACTCACACCTTTACTCCCAGCATTAGACAGGTGGAGATAGGAATACAAATTGGGTAAAGACAGGATCTCCAGGCATTCAATCTGAGCTTGGCCCCTTCCTTTTGTCTAAGGATTTGGTAGAAGTAGGAAGTCTCTCTAGTGGCTGGCTTCTGTACTTAGCTGATCTTTCAGCCTTTACCCCAATATCTGACTTTGGGTTATCATTATTAAGACCTATTAGAATTTGTGGTACAAGTTATCATTATTACATATGTATAAACTGGTTTCACAATATTTAAATGTTAGAATCAGAACTGTTCTAGAGTTTATACTTTCAGGTAAGAAGAATACATCTGTGCACATAAAATAATTCAGGACGAACAGAATAATAATTAAGAAACTATTTCTATGGAAAGTTTCTATCTTTCAAGAATAGTAAACAAAAGATAAAAGCTTGCAAATAGATACTTGGATTTTTAAATATATAGTAAAATACATGCTAAACAAAAGAAATTTAGTAAATATTGGCAAATATGTTTATTAAAAAATTGAAAAAGTTTAAAAATAACTCATCTATTTCATCAGTGAAGCTATATTCATGCAGTTTCTGAACCATAGGTATAAATTCTTTGTGAGTTATATGTGCAGAGAATCCAGGTAAAAATGTTTTTATAGAACAATATGTATTACCTTGAATAATAAAGGGATTGTATTAAGAACCAATTTTTACTTCAGATTATAAAATATCTGGGGCTGAGGTTAGTAGAATATACCCTGAAGGTTCAGACAGTAAATATTCAGGAAATTTATCAAATCATAAGCTCTCCAGCAAGTACTAGACTGGACTGTTACAGCACCAAAGTAGTCACACATTAAAATCACCATTCAAATATAATTGTTAACAAAAGTAGAAAGCACGCTTAAATTGGTTTTCATTTTAGACTCTTTTAATATCTTTGTAAGCATTAACAGTTGTTAGTCTGGAATCATGAAATTTGTTAGCTGTTAAAATATTGGTGTCAGTATATGTTTATTCCAGAGTTTCATATAATCTTTATTGCTTACTACCTATATGCCCATTAGAGGCACATATTGTAAGATAGAAAGAATTAGTCAGTGAAAGGATCAGTGATGACTTCATTTCTACTACCCATGGTGTACTTTCTTATAAGCAGAATGAATGCAACATCATGGGAGCTTGATATAGTAAGAATGCATGATATTTAACTTCTAAGAAAACAGCAAAAATTTAGACACTTAATCTGGCTGTTAAAACTGAACCATCTTGTATAATACATCTGCTGTAGTTGCTCTCAGTCATAGTTCTACATTTGTCAATGGAAATTAACAAAGTGACAAGCTGAGGAAGCTCAATTCATAGTTCATTAACTAAGGAACATTCTTAACCAAATAATCATTTTTAAATGACTTTGTATAAGACTCTACATGCCCCAGTATTAAAGCCATGAATTTCTGGGTGGAACTTCAAAAGCTAAAAAGTGTCTACACAGCCCAGGAAACAATTACCTTGATGAAGTAGAAGTCAAGAGAATAATGTAGACTCTTTGCCAGCCATATATTTAACAGAAGACTCAAACTCAGAATATATAAAGAACTAAAAAAAAGTCAAATACCTAGAAAATTCTTTCAAAGAATGTTCAAGTATGAAGCATGAACACACCTTGCAGAAGTAGAAAAAATAAATGGATAAGAAATATTTTAAAGACTGGTCATTATCCATAGTTTTTAGGAAAAATGCAGTCAAAGCAAATTAGAGAATTCATTTTACTCCAGTCCGAAAAGCAAAATCAATCAAACACCTAACAATAAATGCTGCAGCAGGTGTGAAAATGGGGAATTTTACATTCACTGCTGGTTAAATTTCAAACTGGTATAGCCACTATGAAAACCAGTGTAGAAAATTCTCAAAGGGCCAAATATTAATAGCTCTATCAACATTTAAATTATTTTGAAAGCACTCAATATGAGAATTTCCAGATATTGCTCAGTGAAATTTTTTGCTGCATAAACCAATAGCTAAAACTGGCAAGCAACCATGTCTGTACTTCAATGAATAGTGAACATGTGATATATATATGTATATATATATATATATAATGAATCTGTAAAGAAAAAAGAAATCATGATTTTGAAAAGAAAATGGATATAACTAGAAAAGATGACCATAAATGAGGCAACTCTTGAGTCAGAAAGATAAGTATCTATATTTACTCTTATGGGAGACACCTAGCTCCAGATATTCAGACATGAGTACAGCTCCTGCAGTAACTGCAAAAACCTGGAAGTTAAAAAGATACCATTTGGATATAGAAGGGTGGGGAAACAATAGGGAGGGGAATATCTGGATATAAGTGATCAAATCAGGGAAATGAAAAAAGGGGGCTGTAATTAGGAAGAGAGGAGGGATGTGAGTACAGAAAAAATGAGAGAAGGGTGAAAACGACCATGAGACTGTCTGAACAGGTCAGAAGGATTCACACTAGTAAAATCCACCCTAAAAACCAACAACTATAATACACATAAGTCTGTGTATAGATATACATACATAGTTTAAATGCAATTTTCTCATGTGAGATGATAATATTCCTGCAAAGAGTTAAAACTGCCTAACATAAACCCCAACACCAGACATAAGAGGCCTCCTTTTCAGTTGTTAGTAAGGATTGTCTAGGAGACTCCCAAAACATTACAGATTATTTACTACCCAAGATGAAAGGCCTATTGCTAAATATACAATTCACTTTAGACAAAGCATCCAGAGACTCTGGAACTGGAACTTACACCTGCCCACACACACATCAAGCATGGGTTCCAGTTAGTGTTTGTCTCCTACTCGTGTTTGTGGTGCTCTGTCTTTGGTAGTGATTGTTATATCAAGTATCACTTTATTAAATAAAATGGATTTTCTCTTCCCTAGAAGCTCTCTGTTTTGAATAGCTTTTTTTAGGAGGGGGGACTTTATGTCCTTTACCTTTCTACTGTGCTGAAATTTTGTCTACTTTGAGCTTGTTCATATCACCTGCATGTTGCTCATACATGTGTCTCTACACATCTGGAGAATGTTATTTTCTTGAATTCAACCACTGCTGTGGCTCTTACAATATTTCTGTTCTTTTCTTTATAAAAGCCTCATCTCCCTGAGCCTTGAGATGAGGAGTGTGATATAAATATTCTATTTAAGAATTACCACTCCAAAGTCTTTTGCTCTTGGTATATTGTCCAGTTGTCACTATCTGTGTTTATGATCAATTAATGCAAGTAAAAGTTTCCAAGATGAATATGTAGTGATGAAATTATATATATATATATATATATACATATAAATATAGCAGTATGTCATTGGAAATCTTTTTATTGTTATGATTATTTAAGAATAATATTGAGCTTTTCCTTAGTGCTTATGACTCTATCTGTACTTAGGTTTCTGGTCTCCTTCTGTAGTAACAGGTGTAGATTCCATCTCTTGTGGGCTTTCAATCGAATTTTAAAAGTAGTTGGTTTCTCACATGATATTTGTGATTTTATTATATCAGTGGGTGTATCTTGCATGAAAGTCATTATTTTAGTTCACAGCATATGATTTCTCAAATACCTTTCTCCTCTGGTAGAGTGTATTACACTTGCTGACAGTACAATACTGGCCAGTTGGGGTGATGCTTCCAATTAAGTACCAGTCTGTGTTCTCCATATTCGTCTTTGTCATAACTAAGTGATAGCTTTCTCAATAGGGTCTTACAATCAAACTGTGGAGGGTTAAGCAATATGAGAGCATCCTTTATGATGGTACTGCATTATAGTATGAACGTATGCTTTGCCAAGTTTTTCTTCAGTACAACAGTCTGATCAGTCATTTTCTTCTACAGCCACTTCAGGAGACCCAGCATAAGTGAAAAATAGAGCTCATTTTCAAAATTAGTCTATTTACTAATTTTTATAGTGTTTCTACCTATTTCTTCCTTGATCTCTTCTAAGCCCAGCAGCAGTTTAATTAGGCAGGCAAACTATAATCAGCCACTTAGCAGGCTGCCCAGTCACAGTTGTGTATGATTCTCAGCTTAAAATTTTTCTTGCTTCATTGACCTTGATTCTTTCCTCCTCTACAACTCCTGATGACAAGATGACATGTCAAAATTTTTAACCAAACTCCAGAATATGAGAGATTACTCATAAAACATGCTTGCAATGTAGAAGTCAATGCATTATAACTTTTTTTGCATACTTCTTCGCTAACATTAATTGCTATCATCTTAATTTGCTTTTTTATGAATCTCAATTCAAGTTAAATTGCAGATTGTAGGTAGTTAACTATTTTTGAGAAATATAAATATAGATAGTATATCTTTATGATTATTTGTCATAAAATTTAATATAATTGAATTTTTTCATTATAAAAGAAGAAAAGAAATTCAAGGCAAAATGTAGCCATTTTTCTATGAAGCTTTTGACTTTCTAGGAAAAATGATAAAGAACATTCATTCATTCTTAATATAAATAGTAACTCTAACCCATTTTACCTCCCTTCTCATACCTGCAAAGCTGAAAAATGTCCCGGATATTAACTTATAATATGTCAGTCTTGAAAGGAGAAAAGAAAAAGTACTGTGATAAATATAGCTACAACAGCTATATCACATTTTAAAATTTATGTCACACTTTCAAAATCTTAGGGTTTTAATGTCATAGAAAAATAGGTGTTTTAGTATGTCAGGGTAAAGGCAGACCAATATAGAGATTTAATGTATTTTCCTTTGAGTGAGTGTGTGTGTGTGTGTGTGTGTGTGTGTGTGTGCACATGAATGTGAGTGTATACATGAGTGTGTGTGTATGAGAGAGAAAGCACATCTATTTCAGTTTTTCTTTTCTTTATCAAAAAACTCTTAATATCTTATTGTAGCAGAGCAGATCATTGATTATTATATATGCTTGAAAATAGAATGGATATTACAAAGTTATTACTAGTGTGTGCATCCAGGTAGCATGCCACAGTATACACGTGGAGGGCAAAGCTCAGTTTTTTGGAAGTGATGCTCACCATCCACCTATTCATAGCTTCCTGGGATTAAACTCATATTGCTATGGCTACTGTGGCTACTAACTTTTTAAAATTTTTTTTAAATCATAGTGACATTATTTTTGTTTCCCTCTCTACACTCCAAACTATCTTATATACCCCTTCCTTACTATCTTCCAGGTTCATGACCTCCATTTCTTCATTAATTTGAAAATAATGTACATATAAATATACATAAATATATTCTAAATACAACAATACAACCTTCTAGTCTGTGTAATGCTACATGTATATATGTTTTCAAGTTAGTACTGAACCATTTTATGGTTTTGAGAATAAGTAAGTTATTTCCTTTTCATTTAGAAAATAAAGCTTTACAATGTACAACAGCATTATTCCACAACAACATGTATGTTCTTGTGTGTGTGATGGAGGATAGAACCCAGGGCTCTGTATGCTGTACAGTTGTGTAAGTGCTCAGCTTTTGAACTATACCTTCAGCCTTAGTACTGTTTTAGAACTATTTTTCTTTAGTTGTTTTACCATTTTATTTACATTTGAACAATTATTTTTATTTAAATGTTAGAGCTATATTGTAAAGACAATAGGTAAAAATGTTCCGTATATCTCATACATGGTAATGCAGGCTGAATACCTGAGAAACTTATTAAAGTAAAATTTTGCTTCATGTAATATGAAATGTTTCCTTGGATTCTAAGTCTCTACAAGTTGATGCTTATCATATATGAGATTTTTAAATAGAAGGACTTATTTCAAACAAGAATTATTTTATGCAAACAATATTAATTTTAAATAACTTATTTCCACAAAAGTTCCCAGTTAATGTATAACTTAAAAGTGAGATTTATAAATCAAACAAATTCACTGATTCTTGTGGAGCATCCTTTATGGAAGGCATGGAAATTCTTCAAGTGTGCTCTGAGGTATTTCTCCAGCAAGAACTACCTTACTGGTAGTATGTCTACTGATATATGGCATCATGGTAAAACTTGCATACAAGAAAATATTTGTGAAATCCTGTTAAAATGATTGCTTTTAAGAGATAGGGAAAAACAGTTGGTTTTTTTTTTCCCCATTATAAGCTTTTCAGGAATGTCAATGTATTGAACTAAAAGTCCATTTGCAACTTAAAGGCACAATTCCTCAGCTTTGAGTAATAATCCAGGTATGAACTAAAGAAGGATTAGTTAGCATTGGATATCGCGGTAAAAACCCGCCATGAGATATGTTTTAAATGGGGTTTATTTTGTGAAAATCACTTACAAAACAGAGACAATTTTAAGAGAAGATGAAAGGATAAAGTTGCAGCGTGCCGGAGCGTTTCTAAGGAAAACTCCTCATCCCCATACCGTATATCCGAACTCCCGCGCCGCTGGGCCGAACTGCGCACCCTGTCGGGAACTTTTGCGAGAGAATGCCGGGTTCCTGTCCTGGTCCTCTCCCTCGAAGGTCTACTTCCGGAATCCTTTCCAGTTAACCATGCCCTGCTCATCTCCAGTCCTCTGACGCGATCATTCACATATATAGTTCCTGATTTCCCGCTACATCTCCCTGTTTTGTCTAAATAAGAAGGTTCTAAACTAGGTATAAAACTACATACTATAGGGATCATCATAAGACAGTGTCTGGGAAAGAGAAAGGTACTAACATAAGTGAGATCAAACTACTGCTAACAAACAACAACTACAAAGTACAATTTAATATCTAAAATGTTGATACAAGAAAATGCACAGAGATTGCTTTATGGCTGTTTATCTTAAACAATAGTGTTCTAACACTTGAGTTTCTTTGCTGAAATGTGAAGTAATAACAACCTCAACTATCTAATCTTAACACCGTCAAGACCTGAGAAGGAAAATATATACCTAAAGTTGGAAGCATGAAGTAACTTCCAGAATTTAGGAGAAGACAACGTCAGTTAACTACCTGGACAGTCATCCACCACTTCTCTGTATAACGGGAGCATCCATCCTTGTGGCTACTGACCTAGGATATCTGACAAGTTTCCATAGAAGCAGGGTATTTTTTGGTAGGACTGTCTTATCCTGGCTAGGCAGGCTTCGGCAGTCTCTATTCCTCATGCTGCAGGTCCATTTCGGACAGTGAGCATGCTATCAGCAGGAGGGGCAAGTGCAGTCCTTTTGCCCCTCAGGCCATTATTCGCCAAACAAGACAATCTCTTTGCAAGATGTCTGTGATGCTCAACACCACCTTGAGAAAGGAACGGTGATGCCAGGAGTTGTCATGTCTCTCAAGGCCAAATTTGAGATAACAAAATCTTGAATGCCATATTCTCTCGGTCTATGAAGTGGTTGAAGACACCTATCTATTGGGTGTATTCTAACATGTTTCCGAAAAACCTGAGTATTCTGACTGTTAGGTGATAAATCTGAGTAACCATAATCTGCAATCCCAATCAACCAAGAAAGTGAGGCTAACATTGTAAAAACAGGCATTCCAAAATGAGTGTACAGCTCCTACAAATAATTTCAAGTATAACAATCTTAGGAAAATTGACCAAAATACACATTTTTTTATCAAATGTCAACAATAGCCTAACTATATATCATTATATATAAAAATATATCTAAACAGATTTATATAAAACAACTCATGTGTATAGTACAACAAATGTTATGGCTATCATAAATAATTAGAGGTAGAAATTGCATTATGGAAATGACAATGCACTTAATACACATCAATGTGCAAAATATTTTAGACAGAGGTAGACACGTGCAAAATAGGGCAATTATACATTCAACTTTGCATCAATATATATTATCTCAATCAGACATATAGATTAATTTTCCATTTGTGTCAATATACAAACATTCGTACCATGTTCAACTTTGTATCAATATACATATTATCTAAATCAAACATATAGATTGATTTTCCATTTGTATCAATATACAAACATTTGTACCATGTCAATTCATTTTTCATTCATCCTTTGGTTAATAGTTGTTTGCAAGTATAATGATCTCCTATTTGTTCCCTTTTCTTTCTCTCTCTCTCTCTCTCTCTCTCTCTCTCTCTCTCTCTTTATAATATCATTCTATCCTCTACCCAAGATTAACTTATAACCATTGTATCAAAATGATAATTGACCATAACCCTCCCCTGGATGACCAACTTATTGGGAAAAGGACATAGTTCTTTCATTGAGTTGCTTCATGCTGGCCTGTGGGCGACAATATCTCTGTGGGGTCCTGTAAACTAAACAATGGTTAAATCCTAATGCAGTAACTGTAAACATATATATATAACCATTCCATAAATGTCTATAACCATTATCATTGTACTGAGTGAGTCCATCTGAAATATTTGCTAAAGATATGATAAAAAACTATCTTATGACTGTCCTGATTGGTCTATACCTCAAAAGTGATCACTGAGTGACATACAGCAGGTTCCTTCTTACTCTGTCTCAATGTGTTTTTTTGTTTTTTTTGTTTTTTGTTTTTTTTTTCCGGTGGGGGCCCCATCTTCCTTCTGGATGCCTTGTAGAGTGCTGGTAGGAGAAATTGTTTTTAATAGTGAAGGATCCAATGGATATTATCAACTGAAGATATTGAACCACCAGAAAGTATTGTGTGCAGAAAAGATTTCTAAAGTAAGAGAGTAAAAAATGCAGAAAGGAATAAGATTTAAAATTTAAAATGAAAGTGA
>PVIH01015009.1:0-51503 GCA_004025045.1 Sigmodon hispidus
CTGGCATTTCACTGATTAACAAACTAGGGTTTAGCAGGATTCAGAGCTTGGCTATGTGCTGTAGCCAAGTCAATGACAGATCTGGAGCTATCCTGGACAGATCCTTACTCAAAGTCCCATGTCTGGGCTGTGGAGAAGCACAGGTAGCCACACCTTCGGGACTCACTTTCACTCTCTGGGTCAGCAAGAGATGCATCAGTTGCTGTGGGACAATATGCTGTTTTCATGTTTGAGTCTAGTAGGATTTGTATCAATATGGGGCCTGCCTCAGAGTGAGAAAGAAAGAAAAAGACAGTGAGAGGTCTGGAGAGCCCAGGTGTCCACTTTGGCCTGTGCCAGTCATTCATTCAAGGCTCTATTCTGCTTGTGTACTGAGCTGGACTTTGAATGTCTATATAGATCTCTTCTGCTGTCCCCAGTACTCTCTCTACCTTGCAGGACAGGGGCCCATTTACAGCTACCTGTTCTCTGACCCAATGCAGGATACAATGCCTGGAGGCGCTTCTGTGGGCTTCCACAGCCCAGCACAGTGGGAGAGCTTGGCACGGTGCTAAAGAACCTGGGGTTGGCACAGAAGCTGATGGTACAGTATGGCACACCCAACAACATTGACATCTGGACGGGGGGTGTGTCTGAACCCCTGGAGCCCAACGGCCGAGTAGGTCAGCTCCTTGCCTGCCTCATTGGCACTCAGTTTAGGATGCTACGTGATGGTGATCGGTAAGGGAGCCGTGGGATGGCAGGGTGGCACACACATGTGGGTCTGGGAGGCATGTGCAGACAACAGAGGTCATGTCAAGCTCAGAGGACATCTTACAAGAGTGGGTCCCACCATGTGGGGTCCAGTGATTGTTCTCAGGTTGTCAGCCTTGGTAGCAAGTGCCTTTACCCACTGAACCATCTTGCTGGGTCTCTATGTCACTATGGAGCTGTCTGTCAGTCACCACTGAGAGTCACAATTCAGTTCTCCCAGGGTCTCCCTTTCATGGCATTCCATCAGGGTCCTGACCATCTCCATGGCTGATTCTCATCTACCTCTCATGACGCCTTTGGGAATACTATAAAATATGTCCCAATCAAGAAGAGCACACCACAAACACCACCCAGCCTCTCTACCATTCCTTGTGTTGCATGCATAACACAGGGGCCTGGAGACTGCTGGGCTATAGCAAAGGACATATCCAAGTAAAACCATGCTTCTCTCTGAGCTGAGTGGGCAGCACCCAGGACCTGGAGCTCTCCTGTGATGTAGGACAGAAACTTCCCACCCTTTCACACCCAGGAGGTAGCTCAAGGCAGGTGATGTTCTCCCAGCCCAGGATGTCCTCACTCTGGACATCCTCAGACATGATGTCTACTATGTTCCCATGCAGGTTTTGGTGGGAGAACCCAGGTGTGTTCACTGCACAGCAGAAACAAGCCCTGGCCAACATCTCCTTGCCCCGTATCATCTGTGACAACACTGGCATCACTACTGTGTCCAAGAACAACATCTTCATGTCCAATACATACCCACGAGATTTTGTCAACTGTAGCTCTATTCCTAGGCTCAACCTGGCTCCCTGGAGGGAGGCTTAGAGGCTAGGTAAGGGCATGCCATACTGACGGTGCACCTGGTTGGCTAGTGGGAACCACAGAGAAGTCTTCCCTAAGTGAACCCATCCTTGTGGATGTCATAACTGCCTGCTGAAAAAAAAAATGGATATTCACTGTGTGTGCACATGTATATTTGCATATGTGCTTGTTCATGTCTGTATATGCAACGTATGTAAAGTAGCATTTCATGTGTGTATTGTCTGTGAGCATGGGAAATGTTTGATGTGCCCATGTGTATATCAATCACATGAGTCTGGGCTTACTGCTTATGACAATATTAAGAACATGGTCGGCAGTGAGAAGACTGGGGAAAGTCTTCACTCCATAGCATAGGACAGTAATTTGGGCAAATGATGCTAAGTATGAATTCTCTTCCTTCCAGAGAACAGCAGTCATGGCTTCTTAGAGAGCCTACTGCATCCTCCAGATCTCCACTCACTGAGCACCTGCTATGTGCAGACACCATGCTAGGCATGGGAAATAGAGGCAAAAAAGATGAATGCCCAGTCCTTGATCACACTCTGGGGGGATGCAGTTACAGTTGGGTTTTCTCAGTCCTTGATCTCACTCTGGAGGGATGCCGTTACAGTTGGGTATTCTCAGTCCTTGATCTCACTCTGGGGGGATGCAGTTACAGTTGGATTTTCTCAGTCCTTGATCACACTCTGGAGGGATGCAGTTACAGTTGGGTATTCTCAGTCCTTGATCACACTCTGGGGGGATGCAGTTACAGTTGGGTATTCTCAGTCCTTGATCACACTCTGGAGGGATGCAGTTACAGTTGGGTATTCTCAGTCCTTGATCTCACTCTGGAGGGATGCAGTTACAGTTGGGCTGTGGCTGTGATGTGGGCCTAGACCAGCCCAGCTCAGCCCCTGGCTTCTCATTCTCCCTTACCATGTTCTCTTGCTATTCACAGGAGTCTTTTTGGAGAAGAATGTGGCCACTGGCTTCTCTGTGCCATTTGTCTGTATCTGAAGCTTACACTAATAAAACACTGTGGATGTGGCCTGTTCTGTGTCTGTGAAGGGGCTGCAGCCTCAGTGGGAGGCTCTCTCCTGTCTGTGAACTTGAGCCAGTGTGGTCTTGTGTATTTAGAGAGATGGTGCTGGGAAGCCCTCTTTGGCTAGTCCATGTGTGGTGGGCAGCATGTTCTTAGAAGCTTTGAGGCCAGGCCACATGGAGAAGACCCTCATCCCTCACCTCCCTCCCCCACCACTCTGTGGAGCAGGAATGTGGCCAGGATGCCCTGATATTTGTTTACTTCTCTGGCACATGTTTGCTACTTGCTTGTCTGTGTCATACTCTGGGAAGAGTAGGAGCTAAATGCTATCTTGTGGGATGGAAATCTGAGGTCTGCTGGGAAGGCTTTGCTGGAAGATTGGAAGACTGGGTGTCCCTGCAGACCAGCACAGTGAGCGGCTCAAGAGTCCTCAAGGAGGCAGATGTCTTCTTACTCCAGGCTTCCAGTGATCAGACATCAGTGTCCAGGGAAGAGGAGAGGTGTGTCTGGCCAGTGACCTTGTCAAGGCTGGCCCATAGTGGGTTTGCACAATCCCCTTATCTCCTGGATTCTCACAGATAGAAAGGGACTCCTGAGAGCTTATGGAGAGAGGATGGTGAGGTAAAGCTAGGTCCTCAGTGTAGGGAGCAACAGGACAAGGACATCTCACCTTTACCTCACTGAGGAGGAGAGGGATGCTCATGGGGTAGAGAGGGCCCATCCAAGACTTGTAGGGAAGGGTTGCAGACTGAGCTATTATCGTGACTCCCCCAGGCAATCTCCATGGGATGTGAAAGGCTGATCTTGAGCCTGCTCTGTAGCATGGGTCAATCTTGAACATAAGATTCTCCTGTACCATCAGGCCTGACAAAAATAAATTTAATTAGCCAACTAATTGGTTCACTAAAAAATTTCTATGGTTCAGGGTTGATCTAGTGCCTTGTACATTAGAGGGCCTTTTCAAATTAAAATTTATTCATTTATAGATATTTTATTTACATATATGGGTATTTTGCCTGCACTATGCCTAGATGCCACATGTACATGATACTCATAAAGGCCAGATGAGGGTGTAGAATTCTCTGGGACTAGAGTTTCAGTCAATTTAGAGCAGCATGGTGAGTGCTTGTGGATTGAACTAGGGTCCTCTGGAAATATAGCCAGGGCTCTAACCACTGATCCATCTCTCCAGCTCCTGGGGAATTTTTGTTTGTTTGTTTGGAGAATGTCAACCAGGGCACGGTGGTACCTTCCAGCACTAAGGAAGCTGAAGTTATCTAAGTGGAGAAGAATAGAGAACTTGGAGGTAGTCTAGGTACATAGTCTGTTCAAGGTCCACCTAAGATGTGAAGTGAGTGAAACAGTAGAATCAGCACCATTCTGAGAACAGACCTCCATCTTTAGGTATCTTAAGATGCCAAAATGTGCTGCGACAGCAGAGTTCCAAGCAAACACCCCAGACACAGTCAAACAGGAGGCATGGTAGTAAAACTTAACCAGAGCCAGGTCTCTCTGCAGACATCCTATATCCTGCTATAAATCCTGTCAGCGTTCTATAACCACTAGCAATTTCGCGCCTATGCCTGACCAATAATTTTTAAAAATTACCTCTCCCTATGTTCTCTTACCCAACCCTAGAATGTCAAGACACATAGCTCCCTGCTTGTGGTTTTTCCCTATATAAGCCTTTTTAATCAGGGCTCGGGCTTCTTCCTCTTTAACTCAGTGTAATTGGAATGCTGGGTGACCTTTGCTTTTGCATTGGAAAGTCAGCTCCATGGTGGTCTTGTTGAGGGTCTTGTGACTCAGGTACAACAGTGAGAACCCACCTATAAAAAACATTAAAAGTTGTATAAATACGCTTTGTGACACAGCCCAAGGAATGTTCTGGAGCCAACACTTCAGAAACTTGACAGGCCTCAAGGACTATCCAGGATGAATAGGGTGTTTCTTAGAGGCCAGACAAGATCGTTTTCAGTTCCTGGGAAATCCAGGTTTGGTTACCTGTGGTACCCCACAACAGCATCACCCAAGTTCTCTCTCACTGCTCTGTGGCAATGCTTTTTCCTCAGAAGCCCCTTCCTTCCTCCCTGCTTTGAGAACTCTTGCATCTCACACTCAGTTACTGTTCTGCCCTAGCAGAATGATGATGCCCAGGACCTCTTCGAATAAGACACATCTGGACTACAAACAACCAGTTACTTATACCAGCAGTTGGAAGGCCTCCCTGCCCCTAGGAAGGAACAGTTGGATTTTATTGAGCACTTTGTGTGGTGAACATCATGCTGAGTGCCACAATCCACACCCGGAAGCAGGTAGGAGTCTGTGGCTCAGGATGCTTATAATTTAGTCTGGGAGGAGAGGAAGAAACATAAAGGTCATAGGTCAGAGCCTCAGCCAGGGCTCTGTGATGGAGAGAGCAGGTGACATCTGACAAGCTGGAGGGACATCTTGTTAGAGGATGATTTCCACAGGCTGAGAGGAGGCGTGGAGGTGGTGGGAGCCAAGTGGAAGAGCTGGAAAGGCTGAGGCAGCCTTTGACCATCATCTGGAGGATTTGAGAAATGAAGACTTGGGACTTGGGTGTCCAACTTGAAAGGACTAGTTCATGGAACTTGTTTGAAATGGCATCTTGGACCATGGGCATGTGCAATGTAGGAAGCTGTGGGAAGGAGGTTTCTGCTTCTTCACTGAGGCCCACGGGGAGAGGTCCAGCTTGTCAATGGAAGTGCAGTCCACAAAGCTGTGAGGGTAGCTGTTGGCCCGGGAGGGGTTCAGCAGGACCTTGTTAATGCTAATGTTGTTGCAGAGGAGTTTTGAGAAGGATGCCTTCTGTAGAGAATCCCATTGCTTTCTCTGTGAAATTCCAGGGTTCAACCACCAGAAACTACAAAGACAGAGCAGGGTCATGTCATACAGTCCAGTGGCTCTCTGTTCCCCATACTGCCAAAGGACATCCTTGGGAACATAGAAACTCCCTCCTATGGTGACATGTATGTCTTCAGGAAACAGCCCTGACTAGTTAAGCTTGAAGAAAAGTCAGTTTCAACTGAGTAATAAGAAAGCTGCACCCAACCTATGATAGACAACTTTTCTAGCTCACACATTCTATTTATGGAGTTCAGAGACACCTATGGTAAGAAAAGGCAGATGATTTTTAGACAAATGGAGAGTCAGAAGGCAGAAACAGCCATTATTTACTGATCATTCCTTGTCTCTTAGAATTCACAATAGGGTGCTCTACACATTGATCTCATTTCCTTTGCAGTCCTGTGTACTGTTGTTGCCCTGATTTCAGAAATAAGGAAATTAAAACTCAGTGGCATAAATACAGGAAGGGTCTGGAAGGTGATTTCTATACCAAGAATCCCTACATTCTGGTTGGACAATGAGAGGGCTCAGGCATGAGTCTGTCCCAGAAAAGACTCACCATCTTTGACCAGCCTCCAGGTGTTGAAGAAGAGCTTGTGCAGGGGGAGCTCAGGCTCTGAACCCCCACGGCTGATAATTCTCATCTAGGCGAGACACAGTAGAGGGGATCTCCAAGTGGCCAAAGCGGAAAGCAAAGGTGAAGACATTGGAAATTCGAGGGTCTACAGTTTCCCTGTAGCCTTGGTATGGAGGTATCCACTTCTGCATCTCATTACCCAGTAGGATGGGCAGATAGTCCCTGTAGGTAATGATCTGAAGGAAGAAACAGGTCATGAGGAAAGGACATGAGAAGGTGTAACCCCTTTGCAATGGGAGACTGGAGAGGAACTGCTGCCAAGAAGGTGGCAAATGGAGAGCATTTGTACCCAGTTTCCATTCCTATGACCATGCAGACATTACTAATCAATTGTAGCATCTTTTCAGCTATTTCTCATGATATCTTTACATAGGTTATACTAATTGGTCATTTCAATTTGATACTCTCTTCTTTAGTAGCATGATTTTTGGTTCTAAAATTTTATATGGAAATAGGTCATCTTAATAATTAAAAAGTGTATTGTGTGTTGTGCCCAGAGTCCAGACCCCAAAAATTACCACCAAGAGACTGGTTGGATGCACTAGCAAAGAGTCTCTTTTTTGACAAGCTAGCTTGGGTCACTCTGTCTGTTGACTCCACAGTGGTGGACTTGGAGCGTCCCTGAGCAGCAAGAAGCAAGGGTTTCTATTGGGGGAGGTCTCTAGGGGCTTCACAGTTGTGTTAGAGTCCTGGGATTGAACCAAGCTAGGGCTAGAGGTTGCTATAAATTCATTGGATGCTTTGAATTCTAGGGTTGTTTCAACATTTAACAGTGTTCCTATAGCAATCAGCCATTCAGCAGGTGTACCTGGAGACTATCTGTCCCCTTCCCCAGAAAGGAATGTTTGGAATGACAGGTATTTCCCCTTAGATGGTGGCTCCTCCCTGGATGATGTCTGATCATGGGCTCCACATTCCTTCCTTCCAAAGTACAGATGACAAGAAGCAATCCTGTGCCTTGCCTGCCCAAAGGTTTAAGACAATAGAGTTTGAGAACCATTAGCTAACAGTTTTCCAGAGCAGTGACATTTGATTCTATTGCCATTCTTAAGGCCCTCTAGTTCTGATCTTTGAGTACAATCAGATTTGTATAGAAATAATTTTAAGGCCATATAATATCTCTTTGGTTCTTAAAGAAAGTCAAGAGTCCATTTTCCTAGTATGTCAAAGGGAATTTTTGGTAGCCATTTTGTCTTCTATGCCAGAAAGTTTCCTTTTAACTCAACATTTCAACCTGTTATGGCTAGTGAACGAGGACGATGCGTTCTCTTCTGTAAGTGTTTCAAGCTTATACTGAGGTGTTGTTGTCAGGGTCCAAGAATGCTGAAAGGCTAGTAACAGGTTGGGCAATGGGGCATCTATCAGAGGCATATAGTCTTCTGAACCAGTTGTGGAGATAGGAAGCAACCTATGTTGGCTGGACTGGTCCACATCAGCTTTCAGCAAGTCCAGAGCCCATAGTCCTTTGGAGCTCATTGTGTATGCCAGCCAAATGGAAATCTGTTGAGACACGTTAAAACTAAGAACAAAAGTTAAAATTCATGTACGTATTTGTAAATTTTAGGCCCAGTCTTAGTTACTGGGTAGGGCAGGAGTCCCCAAATCAGGAGACAAAAATATTATCCTCAGGAACAGACAGGTGGGAAAACTTAGGCTGTACTTATCTTGAATCCTTTTGACCTCTGTGAAGTGGGTCCAAATTTTATGATTCTCTGAAGCTCATACAAATTACAAAAGATTTAAGAGTTTTAGATATATTATTATTACCAATCTCTCCAGTAGGTTTAGAAAAAGCAAGGCTTTAATATATATATAGTGAGCTGGCTATTGCCTTGCAGAGGATCTGGTTGTCTGATGCTGCCAAGCTGACAGAGTTATAACTAGCCTAGCCATCAAAACTTGCAGAGATCTGAGAAGGATAAATTATACCTGAGTGCAGACTGAGCAGCTTCCAAATCTACTAAAAACTACAGAGACCAG
Source organism: Sigmodon hispidus (assembly GCA_004025045.1). Taxonomy (NCBI): domain Eukaryota; kingdom Metazoa; phylum Chordata; class Mammalia; order Rodentia; family Cricetidae; genus Sigmodon; species Sigmodon hispidus. The sequence continues at coordinate 8,088 of PVIH01015009.1, forward strand.
TCCATATCCAGTTAGCCATACCCAGGTCTCCTCCTAGTTGGAGGCAGAAGTATCAGAGCAGCATCAATCTTCAGCTGCCAGGGCTATAAGGTGGGAGATTTTCCCACAGTAGGGGGACATAGAGGAGAAGACTGGCCTTACTTTGTCTAGGCAAAAGGGTGCAATCAGTTCTCCAATGTCCTGCAGCTTCTCCAGAACCTAGGCCGGGTCCTGGTGGCAAGCAGTATACTATGGCATCTTGCCCAGGTCAGCCTTCTACATGGCAGATGGAGATATCCTGGTGCCTCATAATCTTCTTTGGAGATCTTGAGTCACTGTTAGGATCTGGGAGTCTCTGTCTGACATAAATAAACATTTTAAATGTCATATTCTGCAGATCTCTAAAGTATGAGGGCTGCCCAGGTGTATCTGAATAGACAAACATGGTTTCTAGTTACTGTAAGCTAACCCTATCATTAATCACATCAGTACTTACCATGGCTATAATTCAAGAACTTTAATTATTTATAAAAATGACTGATGACTGCTTGTGTTTCCTAACAGCTCTTTAATATGTTAGCATCTTTCATAAAACTAGGACTTTACAATTTATTTCTGTCAAATCTAACCCTAAAAATAAGGATACTGAATTGAAACTTTTCCTAGTATCAAAAATAAAAACTTTATATGACTCAGTTTATCTAAATAGCTTAAGCTTAATAAAGTTAGCTGAGACAAAGAGTCTAGACATGCATTCTTTTTGTTTTTTAAGACATACATTCTTAAGCCCGAATTGACCTATTCAATAGGGAGAGACATTTTTTTCAGCCACTGGTTTTCAACTTTCTCATTGTTTTTGCCTTTATAATATAGTTTCCTGTATCGTTCCCCATTACAAATTTTTTTCATTGCTATTTCACAACTGCAGTTTTACTATTGTTATAAATTTTAATGTACATGAACAAAGCAGCCCTGGCTACAGTGTTATAACACAGTCCCTGTGTAGCTAGGCGTGACTCTCTGCCCTTGGCGTTAAACCTTGGTCATGTTTGGTGGTTAGCCCCCAGGGCAGGTTGTGGGAGCCTCACTCTCTAGCCTAAGTGAGGAAGGCAAGCAGCAGGAAGACTAAAAGTTGTTAACTTTAGCAAAGATGGCTGCCAGACATGTGACTGACCAAAGATGGCTATAACAAAAATGGTTGCAATCTAAAATGGAATCTTGTTATATGTTTATTTTTAATTGACTCATGCATAGATTTCTAATTATCAATTTACAGTCTTACTAGTTTTAGTTTTAACAGATTTTATCCATATATAATAATTTCTATCACTGTGTCAGCATCATCTGCATCAAAAAAACATTTGAACTCTTGCTAAATTCTGATTCCTGGCCATAAATGCAGTCATAGCAGCTGTGGGTGGTAACTTGCTGCTATTGGCAACAGAGATAGCAAAAAAAAAAAAATTAAACTATTTCTGTTTCAGCTTTATGCTTTCAACAAAAATTAAAAACATATCAGAAAGCTTGAACAAAACTTTCTAATAAAACAAGCATATACAACTTTGAAAAGAAACAGACAAAACTTTCCAGCAAGACAAACACAAACAAAACAGGCAGCCAGAAAAAAACAAAACAAAAGAAAACAAAAAAACAAAACCAACCACCACCAGCATCAAAAACCCCAAACCCTTTGGTGCCCTGAAGACAGTGCCAGCAGGGAGAAGGGGGAGTTCACCTGCACTGGAAGAGTGAACCGGACCTGAGGGGCATTGGAGGGTCTCGGAACCAAGCAGTCAGTGGAGCAGGAAAACAAGCAGGCCAGAACCTATGCGTGAATCCTAAGCATGGAATCTACAAGCTGGAGCAAAGATTCAGATGATAGTAAAGTCATGGAGCTGTTCAGTGATTCAGAGAACCAGGGAGGCCACGCTGAGTGAGAAGGTGAATGAGCAATGATGATGCCAACAGGAATCGGATGGAATTAGCTCAAAAGACTTTGCAAATGGATTTTATGCAGTACTGGGGAATCAACTTTGTCAGTAGACAGCTTGCTTTGCAAGCACAAAGAGCTTGTTTTGATTCCCAGAACCCATCAAAAAAAAAAAAAAAAAAAAAAAAAAAAAAAAAAAAAAAAAAAAAAAAAAAAAAAAAAAAAAAAAAAAAAAAAAAAAACCAAAAAGCTGGGCATGATGGCATGGACTTGTATTCTCAGTGCTGGGGAGGCAGAGACAGGCAGATCCCTGGAGTTTGTGAGCTGGTCAGCCTAGCTGACTTTGAAAGTTCAAAGCTAAAGTATATGTCTGGCTTTCTGGGGGGCTGACACATGGGGGAGGCTGCCCTCTGGCCTCCACATACACATATGTACGGGCATACCCCAGACATGTCAGCACACCCCAAGCACACAGATGTACACACAGATATGTTATTTATTTGCTACAGTGTTTCAGATGGAATCTAGAGCCTCAATTGTGCTAGGCATTCTCTCCACCACTGAGCTGCAGCCCTGCCCTAAAGTTGATAAGGATTTTATAGTCACCATCTTAAAAATTCCTCAACTAGTTCTTAAAACTAATGAATATCAACTAGTTATTATTACCTAGTGAATAAAAGAAACATCTCAGCAAAGAAGTAGAAGTTAAAAAAATAAAATGAGGGGCTAGTGGATGGCTCAGTGGTTAAGAGCACTGGCTGCTCTTCCAGAAGATTTGGGTTCAATTCCCAGCATCCACATGGCAGCTCACAACTGTCTGTAACATCAATTCTGAGGGATCCAACACCCTTATACAGGCAAACCTATGTAAATGAAATAAAATAAACAATCATTTTTTTAAAATGAAGTGAAATTAAAAATACATGACTTGAAACAATAGTAATAATAACAGCAATTCTAAGCTTGAGTCAGTTCAGCAGCAGAATAGAAATGATGGGGGCTAGCCATGGGAATATCAGAAGAATTTACTAATCCATACAACAGAGAAAACAGCCGAATACAGAATCTCCAGAAAACTAGATCCTAAGGATGCTAGAGGACAATAATAAAGGTTTAACCACTAGCCAGTCAGATGCGATGTTGAACACTCCTGATCTCAGAGCTTGAAAGATAGAGACTGGAGTATCAGGAGTTCACTCCAGTGGGCTTAATAAGACCCTATCTTAAAATTAAACCAAACCACTGCACATACCTCATACACAGACACACACATACACACATACTCTCATACACACCACATATACATACACACACCACACACATACACACACACTCTCACACACACCACACATCACACTACACACATACACACTTTCACACACACCACACACACATCACACCACACCACACAAACATACACAGACACACACATACACACATACTCTCACACATACCACACACATACACACACCACACTACACACACACACACTCTCACACACACTATCAACCCTTCTGCATCCCTTTCAGTTAGTTGATAAAAATCAAAAATATGTCTATGGCATGTAGTTTATACAAAGAAAATTCAAAAAAAGAGAAATGAAAATATCTGAAACCCATGCATGCAGGCTAGTGGGAGAGATCACACATGGCTGACTCCCCACATTCCGAACATTTTAAAGCAGGGAGCTGATCAGACACTTGGAGAGAAGCCAAAGAGGAAGGACTAAGGAAGAGTGTGGAAAACAAGGTGCAGCCAACAGTACCAAGTGGAAAGCAGAGGTGGGTGCTGGAGCAGAGGCTGGCAGTGGCAGGCACTCCTGCCTCCGTACCTGAATGAAGGCTCCCATGATTTTCCTGGCTTCCTGATAGAGCTTCTCGCCATCCCAGTGAGGGTTGAGTCTGTGCAGTGCTCTGGCTAACCTGTTGTGTTCCCGGACAAAGAGTGTATGGGATGTGGCCAGCAAGATCTGCTCCGAGGCTCGGGAGTCTCCTAAAAGCCCAGAAGGCAGGAAGATGCATTCTCTCTAAGCAGGACCTGGGGCCTGCCCAAAGAAAGATGGAGCCCCCAGACTCTCTCCAAGCCCCTCCTTCAAGATGCTGTAAGGAAAGTCAGGCGGAGGGGACAGACAGATGGACAGTGAGGGATGTGGTGGGATTATAGAACTGTGCCACCACGCTGTGCTGGAACTATGCCTGTGATAGAGAATACAAGGGAGGTCTACATTTAAATACCAATGACTAATATTGGTGGAGAATGGGGTTATGTGGGTTTTTATTTTTTTTTTTCTGGACGTATTTTGTTCTCCAGTGAACACTTGTTCTTAGATTTTCTCTTTATCTGGCCTTTCTCTACGCCTAGTTCAGTGCTACAGATATTGGTGGCTTGGAGTATGTTTCCACCTCTGCTGAGACAGAGCAGTCTACTTTGATGATCCCCTGGTCCCTTAGTCCCTGGCTCTTCAGCCAGGCTTGACTCACTTGCCAAGAAGCAGGGCACTCCAGCAGTGGCACTTTTAACTTCTATATACACATGTCTGTGTGTGAGTATGTGTATATGAGTACAGGTGCCCTGAGAGTCCAGAAAAGGTCATTGGATATAGAGCTGGAGTTACAGGCAGTTCTGAGCTGTGGGATGTGGATGCTGGGAACTGAACTCAGCTTCTCTGGAAGAGCAGTACACATTGATGCCAGGAACCAAGGGCCAATGCGCCCACTGACTCAAGCCACAACAGAAATTCAGGCCTTCAGGCAAGACATAAATTAGGCTTCCTTTTTACTATGAGTTAAGCTTTTTCCCAGGCAATAAACAGGTGGCTGCCTTTCCAGTTAGGCAATTGATAGATAGATATCTAAGGTAACACATTCTGTTTTAGCAGAACACCTCTTGACTGTGGAATCTACCACCCTATGTGCCTACGTGGACTTTCCCACCTTGAATCCCTATTTAACTGCCGGCCCGAAAACTGAAGATTCAGAGCTTGATTAGAAAAATCCAGACTTGCTCTCAGTTCTTCCGTCTCATTTTCCCAGCACTTGTTTCACCCCCTTTCTTCAGGTCAACGTTGAAGACTCCGCTGGCCGGGACAATTGGTGCTTAGCATACCCGAAGTCATGGGGATAGAGACACACATCTCCCCTAAGAAGACAGCCATCTATCCTTGGGTCATCACGACCCCGTTTGATCGTGAGTGAAGACCCACATTGAATCGCCACCACACCCCTTGATTGTGAGTCCAGATCGGCACAGTGGAAATGCCCGGCCATGAGTCTGGTCCGAGAGAATCACCGGTGAAGACGTAAGGTTAGTGATTTACCGTGGGACAAGCATTTTTCTTAACAGGACTTAAGGAGTCCCTCAAAACATGAGGAACTAGGGTTAAGAAAAAGGAACTTCTTTTGATAGACGCAAATGTGCATTAGTATTTGAATCATGGTGTTAAGGATCTCTTACAGTTGTAAGGTATTATCTTTTTTATACTTCCTGGTCTGAGAAGGCAGGTATGGTCAGTTAGACCAGTTGATCTTGTAGGAAAAGTAAATTGTAGTGTAGGCATTTTCTAGGTTGCACTGAACCTGTCTAGAGAAAGATAAATGCTAATTCAGTTCTGTGTTTTATGTGAAGTAAGGATACTGTATGGGCTGAACAGCCTTTAACCATTTGTCATCTGTTCCCTTGTACTAGCTTCTAGTAAATCACATCTGGTTCCCCATGGAGTCAGGTGATTCCTCTGTTGATCAGTGTTTCATGTTCAGGAACAGGTGAAATGCTGGTGGTATCTTTCAGGTTAACCCTTAAAAGAGTATGCAGGTAGTGATAAAGCAATATTTGCTTATTAACAAAATTGAAAACAAAGTCTCAAAGAGCATGAGAGGTTTTGGTTAAGAATCCAGATGTCTCCCAGCACTTGGGAGACAGAGACAGATGGATCTCTGTAGCCAGGGCTACACAGAGAAACCTTCATTACATATGGCTTCTTTCCCCGGCATAATGATTTGAGGTTGATGTATTGGATCATGTATTAGTATTTTCTTCTTTATTATTTCTGAATGTTATTGTGTGAACTATATATTACATTTTGTTTATGAATTTATAATAGGTGAGTACATATTTTTGTCTTGGCTAGATTCCAAAGAGTGAGATTGCAGAGTTATGTGGTAACTTATGCTTTTTATTTTGAGAAACTGCCAATATTTTCTAAAAAGGCTGTCTTCTGGCCTTAGCTCCTGGTATAGCCAGGACAACAGGCACGTTATACCATGTCTCTCTTACTTTTTTTTTAGAATTTTACTAGTGTACAATGAATGTGGTTTAGCTTGAATGCCTTACATAAAAACTTCTACAAATGCTGCCCAGCTAAAGTTGTACTGTCTTATTGCTAGGCTGTGTTAAATGTAATTCAAAAAGGACACTAAGCTTACAGACATTTGGTATCACACCACATAAATCACACCTTATACTAATGAAGAGTTACAGTGGCCGCAAGCCACTAATGGACTGTTTTTATGTGCTCAAATATGTGTGAGTTTGATAATCATTATCCTTCCTCTAAATTGATTGACTTTTTAAAGACTCATCCAGTGTGTTTTCCCAGAGTTATTTCATTACAGCCTTTAAAGAATGCTAGAAATGTGTTTATGGATGGATCCTCCAATGGCTGTGTAGTGGTGGTTTCTCCACCACATTCAGAAGTGCAAATCACAGCAGCCAAGTCTGCTCAGGTGGCAGAGCTTCTAGCTGTACTTCTGGCCTTAAATATATATTCTTCTGAACCATTTAATCTGTTCACTGATAGTCAATGTGTGGCATGGATCCTTGGCCTTTTAGAAACAGCTAGCTTTTTTATATTGCACCTGTGAATAAAGTATGTCAACTTTTATTAAAAATACACGCTTTATGTGGACATTTGCAGGCTCATTCTTGACCTTCCTGGTGAGGACAATACCCTTGCTGATCAGCTTATTAAAACAAGATATGTTATGTTTAATGCATTTCATAATACATTTCAAGCCCATTAGAGATTTCTTCTTAATGCTGGATCTTTGAAATTTCATTTCAAGATCACAAAGGACCAAGCCACTCAAATAGTCAAACAGTGTCCTTTATGTACAGAATTTCTGTCAGTGCCCCATTTTGGAGTGAATCTTCAGGGCACTGCCCCTAATCATATTTGGCAAATGGATATTACACATTTATTAGAATTTGGCAAACTTAAATATATTCATGTTGCCATTGATACATTTAGTGGGTTTATTTTTGCCTCTCTTCAGTCAGGGGAAGCTTCCAAAAATGTTATTGCACATGTTCTTAATTGTCTCCCCATAATGGGATGCCCCAAAATTATTTAAACTGATAAAGGTCCAGGATAAACAGGAAAAAATTTTAACATTTTTGGAATCAGCTCCAGATAAAACATGTTACAGGTATTCCCTAAAACCTGCAGGGTCAGGGCATTGTTGAATGAGCCCATCAGACCCTTAAAACTACTCTTCAGAAACTCAAAAAGGGGACTTCTACCCCACCAAAGGATGTCCTAGGAACATTCTCAGCCATGCCCTGTTTGTCCTTCACTTCCTTACCTTGGACAAGGATGGAAGGTCGGCAGCTGATTGTATTAGCACATGCAAAAAATGTCATGTGGAAAGACCCACTGACATTTCAATGGAAAGGACCCAACCTAGTATTAATATGGGGACTCAGGTCAACTTGTGTCTATGACACCCAAGAAGAGGCACCCAGATGGCTGCCAGAACATTTGTTAAAGCAAGTAGATACCAATCATGATAACACTAAACCCAGGGAACGAATTCCTCCCTGAGGACTATTTTTTTTTCTCCTTTACAGATGATAACAACAAATGCTTGGAGAGGACTCTTCTGGACACTCTGGACCCTGTGGACACTTTTCCTGTCACTCCAGACCGAGGGCTGTCTGCCAGCTCCCCCTTCGCATGGCGGTTTTTCTTAATGGAGAATTATACTAATTATGCCAAAACGAAGAGTTTTGGGTATCTCTTGGCCACTGCTGATTGACCCCACCCCCACCCCCATGGGATGTCAGAAACCCATTTTGTTGAATTTTACTGATTTTCAGGCCTGGCCTGGAAAAACAGCTCCTGTACTTTGTTTTTTGTTGGATCAGACTCAATCCTTTTGTAAGGATAGATGAATTGAGGAGAGTGTGGGATGCCCCTATTCCTCCTGAAATATTCATGATGCCCGTTGCAGCCAGAGGCCAAATAATCAGCCATAATGCTTGGAGCAGACACAAATTCTGTCGCTCCACATCCAGGTTCACGTTGATTATCTGGGATCCTTGGGATTCATGCTGGAACAGCCCTGTTAAAGGAGCCATGTGCATGACCAAGTACACTAAATGGCCCAGTAGTGAAATTTATATCTGGCATTCCTATGTTCAAGTTCAGTCCTCGGTCCATATTAATATATTACAGAAGGAGGAAGAATTAACATCACAATTATCCTCCTTTTTCTTGGCTTCCACTTCTTAGAGAAGGCCTCACGCTTACCAACATTACTGGTGTTAGTAATGTTTCTGCCTGTTTTCTCTGTGCAGCATTTGGACGCCCCCTCCCTCAACAGGGATTCCTCTCCTGAGGTCCTTTAATTCCTCCAACACAGACAGTCACCCAGGGTTTTCTCCCAGCCCCAAGGTCCCTTTATTTCTTGCCCCAGATCATTCTCAGTTTTTATTTTGCTTTTCAAATGGTTCCTCCTCACTGTGTAATGTGACTAACCCACCCTCTAGACCCTTTGCTCCTACAGGATTTTTCTGTTGGTGTAACGGCACCCTTTATAAGAATTCGACTGTTCCCATTTCTCAAGAGCTACTTTGCCTGCCTGTAACCTTGGTGCCGCAGTTAACGCTTCACACTCCGGCTGAATTTTGGGGGTGGGACAGCCCACTGCTATCACCCATACAGCCTAAGAGAGCAGCCTTTCTGCAGCTTCTGGCTATTGTCTCACTAGCCACCTCCCTGGTTGCCACTGGCTTGGCTGGAGGTGCCCTGGGCCACTCCCTTGTAAGCACAGCTCATTTGTCTCAACAGCTTCAGCTGGCCGTACAGGCCTCTGCAGAATCCCTATCCTCCCTTCAGAGACAGATAACTTCCCTTGCTCAGGTGATACCTGCAGAACCACCGAGTGGAACCTGCTTGTTTTTGAGAGAAGAGTGTTGTTAGTATGTTAATGAATCTGGAATGGTAAAGATACAAATGAATAAGCTTCAGAAACTTAGCCTGGACTTGCACAAACAGAGATTTTCTGTAGCCGCAGATGATTGGTGGAAATCATCTATGCACTCCCTGTTGATGCCTCTTGCAGGAACCCTAATTAGCATTCTGCTCTTTTTAACACTGGGGCCCCTAATTTTTGCCAAGCTTACTCAATTTATAAAGTGACAAATTAACGCTCTGGCCTCCAAACCCATACAAATTATTATCATGCACTTGATCTTGCAGATCAAGGGTTCGAGGAACCCTCAGGTGATGAGCTTCCTACAGGAACTGCGTAGAACTCAGAGCTATGCAAGCTTGCTTATGAGCAGCTTGGGTACCAGTGCAAGGCTAAATAGCACTGCAGAGGTGGAGGGTGGGGGTGGGGAACCATGTTCTCTGCCTCTGAGTCCCCTGTGAAGTAACTCTGATAGCATAGAGGTTGGTGTCTGAAGGCATTTTCTCAGCCTTGTAGCAACAAAGAGGAGTACCTAGGCCCTCTCCTCCCGAAAAAAGACATCTGTGGTGTTTATCTAGGAGGTATCAGGGCAATACTTCCCCTCCCTGGTCAAGGCCCACCACCCTTGGGTAGAAAACCTCACAATTGGGCCTAAAAACAATTAATAAGGGTGGAGATGCCAAGACCGAGGGCCAAATGCACCTGCTGTCTCAAGATATACCAGGAATTCAGGCAAGACTTAAGTCTTAAAAAGGCTTCCTTTTTACTGAGTTAAGCTTTTTCCTAGGCAACTAACAGGTGCCTCTTTTCCAGTTAGACTCCCAGAGAACAGGTGGCTCCCTTTCCAGTTAGGCAATTGATAGATTTCCAAAGTAACACATTCTGTTTTAGCAGAACACCTCTTGACTGTGGAATCTACCACCCTATGTGCCTACGTGGATTTTCCCACCTTGAATCCCTATTTAACTGCCGGCCCGAAAACTGAAGATTCAGAGCTTGATTAGAGAAATCCAGACTTGCTCTCAATTCTTCCGTCTCATTTTCCCAGCACTTGTTTCACCCCCTTTCTTCAGGTCAACATTGAAGACTCCGCTGGCCGGAGCACATTCAGAATCACTGAGCCATCTCCAGCCCTGCAAATTATATCATTTAGTCTGATTTACTGCACATGTGAAATATTTTACTAGTTTATTTAAAACTCTTATCTGTTTGTTTTTGAGATATTCTTGTGTAGCCCAGGTTGATCTTGAACTTCATCGGTCTCCATGTGCTGGGATGATGGGTGTGTATCACCACACCTGCCATAATTGCTGACGTTAAAACTAAAGAGAAAATTGACAAAATGTTATGATATATTGAATATAAAAACTGCTATTATAACCAGGAGTGGTGGCTCATGCCTGTAGAATTAGGATTTGGGAGGTTGAGAAAGGAGAATGAGTGTGAAGCTAGCCTGGAGAGTCTATAGGAGATTCCCAAACACCGAAACCACCACCATCAACCACCACCAATAACAAAACCCAAATACATGTACATATTTCACCTTAATTAAAGACACATTAATTTTAAAATACATTAATCCATTACATTTTTCCTATGTTTGTACGTATATGTGCATGTATTTGTTTATTTATTTCCAGATAGAGTTCCATGCATTTCAGGCTGATTTCAAACTCCCTGTGAAACTGAGGCCAACCTTGACTTCCAGATCCTGCTACCTCAACGTTCTAATTTACATGCCCAGTCAAAACATGCCACTGTGTCCTAGACCATTCTAACACAGATCTCCCCTTTTTTTGTTTGTTAAAAAAAAAAAAAAAAAATCACATTTGCGAAGTCATTTGCTGATTTTTTTGGCCTGAGTCAGAAATCAACCCCTTAGCTTCTCTTTCTCACTTAATAAAGGATCTCTCTGTAAAAACAGGTGTTTAGATATGGTTTGTGCCAAATCCAGGGTCCAGGAGAGAGCCCCCAGTTCTGTGAGGGTCCCCTCCAATCCTGTCTGCCATTATAAAATGTGGTTCCACATTTTCCTGCCATTAGATAATTAGTTCACTCAGCATATATTTGTTGATAGATGGACTTGGGCTGGGTAGTAGTCTAAACAGTCTCCATTTGCCTAGGATTACATTTATCAACCAGTGAGGAGGTAAAGCATTCTATAACACATGGTGGGCAGTTCCATAAGGGTCAGTAGAGCAAGGGTGGATAAAAAATTGTAGGAGGAAAAGTCTGAGAAGTTTGAAAATGGAAACTGGGAAATGCTCATGGAGATAAGGTAATTTAAGCAATAAGCCTACTGAAGAGGGAGAAAGTCCTGTAGATAATTAATAGACAGCAGAAACAAAGTAAGGGGTGTGTGTGTGTGTGTGTGTGTGTGTGTGTGTGTGTGTGTGTGTGTCTCACAGGTACAGATGATCTTAATTCTCAATGGCTTCACACAGTATCTGAATTCTTACAGTCTATGTTGGTCAATTAAATCTGGCTTCAGGCGCCCAGTCCTTGAAGCTGATGAGATCCTATGCCAGTCACTGCAATGATCCTTCTCACTTCCTAGGCTCAAGACAGAGACCTCATGCTCAGTAGAGGAGAGCCTGTCTATGGTGATCAGTACTAAGATGCTCATGACCAGTGTTCAAGGCTGACTCTGCTCTCTCTGTCCTTCTCTGGGACCCCAGAGAACAAGGCTCTTAGACCCTAGATCCAGATAACCATATGCCACCCTAGCAGAGGTACCCCTCCAGTTCAGGAATGCTGCATAGGAACTGAAATACCCTGTCTCTTGGTCCTGCATCTCCAAGTTAGACAGCAGTAATTGCCCTGTCTCCCCAGACTCCAGGAACCTGCAAGGCCTTGGTCATTGTTCCCTACCCCCCATCTGCACCCTGGGTCCAGCCCTTCCATGAAGTTCCCTGGTGTTTGCTGTTGCTGCTTGATTAGTTCTCATTTGCTTCTTTAAACAGTAACCACAGCATGAGGACTCGTGACTCTCCCAGGGTAAACTCAACCTGTGAGACACAAAGCTTTAATTGTTCTCTTGAGGAAGAGTAGAGGGGGAAGTACTTCTGGATTTTTTTTTCTTTTTTTAACAAAAAAATGGAATTATTATCTGCATCGTGGGAAAGTCTCTGGAATTCTTCATAGCTCTTTCTCTCTAGAACTACGTTTCTCTAGACTGCCATTAGTCCTGTTTAGATGACCCACCTGACCTTCTGACTCCAGTACTGTCCACCTCCAACCCTAACCCATGTTGCAGCCAAAATGACCTTCCAAAAGTCGTAATATGAGGATCCTCAAAATCTCTTTGTCAATTCAAGTACAGGCACATGATCCAGTTAAAACTGGTGATGTGTGAAAAAAGCCTTGTCACAATTTTAGAGAAAATTATTGCTTCCTTTGAGAGAGCCTTTGCTTTCCCTGAACTCCAAAGGCTGCCTTGTTGCTCCCAAAGTGTGGGGTCAGAGCTTGAGGCTTGAAGAAGGCAAAGCCAGAAGAGCTGCAGGCTACAGGTTCCCAGAGCCACTGGAGGAAGGCAGCTGTCAGACCTCATCTGCCCATGGACCTCTGTGAGCTCTGCTACTTTCAAATTCAGATGTTCAAAACTGTGGAGCAAATGCAGTAATGTGACTGTGCACTGTGGAAGTGCATACTTAAAATGGTTAAGATGATGTGTGTATTTTATTACAGCTAGGAAACTTTTATAACAATAGCAATAAAACTCTGGAACAAACGTAAGGGTCATCACTAAAATTCTACCAGAAAGAGGCATACTGAGCTTCACGTTGGCCTGTACATACTAAACTACATCTCAGTAAAGGTAGGTTTTGTGTGCAATTTTTAAAAATGAATGAAGTGGGATAAAATGGTGCTATCTCTTACCTGATCTTTAAAGAGTCTTCTTGATTCTGTCTAAGGATGGAGTTCATGAATAAGTTCACTATAAGAAAAATCTCCTGTTCCCAAGCTGTTCAAGGGTTGTAGTTTGTAGCCTGGATATTCTTTGTTTTTTCTCTAAAATCCACTTATGAGTGAGTACATACCATGTCTATCTTTCTGGGCTTATGTTACCTTCTCAGGATGATACTCTCCAAATCCATCCATTTGCCTGCAAATTTAGGATGTCATTTTTTTAACTGCTCAGTAGTACTCCATTATGTAGATGTATCACAATTTATTAATCCATTTTTCAGCTGATGGGCATCTAGGTTGTTTCCAGGGTCTGGCTATTACAAATAATAGTGATATGAACATAGCTGAGCTAATGTCCTTGGGGTTAGAAAGTGTATCCTTGGGTATATGCCCAATAGTGGTATTGCTAGATCATTAGGGAGATTGTTTCCCAGTTTTCTAAGGAACCACCACACTGCTTTCCAAAGTGGCTGTACAAGTTTACACTCCCTGAAGCAATGGAGGAGTGTTTCCCTTGCTCCACATCCTCTCCAGCATAGGCTATCATCTGTGTTTTTGATCTTAGCTATTCCGACAAGTATAAGATGGCATCTCAAAGTTGTTTTGATTTGCATTTCTCTGATGTCTACAGATGTTGAGCAATTCTTTGTGTCTTTCAACCATTTGAAATTCTTCTGTTGAGAATTTCCTTTTTATCTCTGAACACCATTTTTTAATTGGATTATTTGGAGTTTTGGCCTCTAATTTCTTGAGTTCTCTCTATATTTTAGAAATCAGTCTTCTGTCAGATGTAGGGCTGGTGAAGATCTTTTCCCGTTCTGCAGGCTGTCATTTTGTTTTATGGACTGTGTCCTTGGCCTTACAAAAAGCTTCTCAGTTTCAGGAGGTCCCATTTATTGTTGTTCTTAGTGTCTGTGCTACTGGTGTTATATTTAGGAAGTGGCCACCTGTGGCAATGCGTTGGAGGGTACTTCCCACTTTCTTTTCTATCAAGTTCAGTGTAGCTGGGTTTATGTTGAGGTCTTTGATCCACTTGGATTTGAGTTTTGTGCAGGGTGATAGATATACATCTATTTGCATTCTTCTACATACTACCATCTAGTTATGCCAGCACAATTTGTTGAAGATATGTAGCGGTTCACGAGACTTGGGGTCACTGACTCAGGCTCGGGCCTACGGATTGAAAAGACAGATGCGTGGGTCATTCTTCCAAGGAGAATGCCACTTTATTGAATCCACATCTCAGCTTAAATATGCGGCTATCTGGGGCAGGAACATACCGGCCACATCTCAGCTTAAATATGCGGCTATCTGGGGCAGGAACATACCGGAGAGGGTATGGAGCATGGAAAGCAGCTAGCAATCTGCAGGCTATGTCCTTCAAGGCCCAGAGTACAGGTGAAGGTCAGCAAAGATATTGTCTTTTGTCCATTGTATATTTTTGGCCTCTTTCTCAAAAATCTAGTGTTCATAGGTGTGTGGACAAGGTGGAGCTCCCAGTTCAAATGAAGAGAGAGGAGGGCGCATATGAGCAAAGGGATCAGGATCATGAGGAGCAGACCCACAGAGATGGCTGACTGGAGCTATTGGGAGCTCACTGAATCCAAAACAGCCACTGGGGAACCTTCAGGGAAAGGAACTAAACCCTCTAAAGGTAGATGACTGTTGAATGGCCTGGGCAGTATATGGAGCCTCTTGGAGTAGAATAAGACTATGGTCCTGTGCACGAACTGGCATCTTGGAGCCCATTCCCTACAGAGGAACACCTAACCCAGCCTTCATACTGGGATGAGGGAATCAGACCTACCTCAAATGGATACACCAGACTGAACGGACCCACCTTGGGACTCCTTGCTCTCCTTGGGGAATGGATGGGGGATGGGGTGGGGTGAGGCTAAGGGAGGACTGGGAGGAGGGGAGGGAGGAGGGGAGGGAGGGCAAGCAGAGGTTTACATAGAAAAAAACTTTTTAAATAAATAAAAAGTGGAAAATTTTAAAAAAGAAAAAAAATCTCAACTGGGAGATGGTGGTGCAGGCCTTTAATCCAGCACTCGGGAGGCAGAGGCAGGAGGATCTCTGAGTTTGAGGCCAGCCTGGTCTACAAAGTGAGTTCCAGGACAGCCAAGGCTACACAGAGAAATCCTGTCTCAAAAACAAATAAAAAAGGAGGAGGGAAGGAAAAGAAAAACTTCCAACTGGGCATGTTACAGTCCTGTAATTCTAACACTCTAGAGGCAGAGGCATGAGGCTGCAAGTTCTAGGCCAGCCTGGGCTACATCCCCCTCTAAAAAAGGGAGGGAGAAGAAGGGATGGAAGGAGGAGGAGGGGGAGAGGGAAGAATGGAGGGGGAGAAAGGAAGGAATCTGGAATATCAAGAGATCAACCCAAAATCAAACTAGGCAGAAGTAGCTCTGGGAGTTCCAGGGATAACAGAGCAGTGGTAACTCTCGTAGCTCTGGATCCCTGGGAGTACAAGGTCAAACAGCTGGGCTTCAATGGCACACACCTTTAATCCCAGCACAGAGAAAGCCAGGAGTGGTGACCTATGCCTTTAATCCCATAACTCCAGAGACAGAGATCTTTCTGTGTTTCTGTGAGTTTAAGGCTAACTACCAAATAGAGTAGCTCATGCCTCTAACCCTAACCTGGATGGGATACAGCTGGGCGAGAAGGGTATGTAAGGCAGGCTTAGGAAAACAGCAGCAATTAGAAGCGACCAGGAGCGAGGCTGAGGAAGCTGGAAGACAGCTGGGAGAGATTTGACTGTGGTGTTTCTCTGATATTTCAGCCTTTCCCTGATATCTGGCTCTGAGTTTCTCTCGTTACAACCAGAATTCGGGCAATGACTATTTGTTCTTGCTTTTCCCACAAAGGGTGGGTCGGGTAATTAAATAGAGTTCACCATCCATGAAGTAAATTGCTAGTGGAGTAATGAGCTCCCCACCTCAGGAAGTGTTGAAGCAGTTCCTTGGTGACTGGTCAGGAAGGGGACCCCACACAGTAGGGTGCTCCCTCCTGGAGCCCAGATTAAACATGAACCACACCCAAACACCTGCTCTCACAGAGATCCTTTGATAAGGAAAGAAGAAAGTAAAAGACCGCTTCCTGACTCCAGCAGGAAATGGCCTGAAGGAGAGAAAAGAAGGAGGTCTGTGCTAGACCTCGGGGGTGTTTTAATTTGACATGATAATTAGGTGAGCCAAAGGGTGCTTTTGATTGCTAGACTTTGGTGATGAGCTTTAGGAATGAGTCTGGCATAAGAAAATGTCGGAATAAGGGAACAGACCGTGTTGGCTAGCTTTGGCATGTAATCTATGGTTACAGCAGAGAGGGAAGGGGGAGGGGCACGGTCTGCCAGCCATGTTTGCCACACCTAGGCCTGTTAGAACCCTTCCCATCATAGATTACATTTAACACGATCGGATACTACTGCTTCCTTTGAGAGAGCCTTTGCTTTCCCTGAACTCCAAAGGCTGCCTTGTTGCTCCCAAAGTGTGGGGTCAGAGCTTGAGGCTTGGAGAAGGCAAAGCCAGAAGAGCTGCAGGCTACAGGTTCCCAGAGCCACTGGAGGAAGGCAGCTGTCAGACCTCATCTGCCTATGGACCTCCGTGAGCTCTGCTGCTTTCAAATTCAGATGTTCAAAACCGTGGAACAAATAGAGTAATGTGACTGTGCATGGTGGAAGTGCATACTTAAAATGGTTAAGGTGATGTGTATTTTATTACAGCTAGGAAACTTTTATAACAATAGCAATAAAACCCTGGAACAAACCTAAGAGTCATCACTAAGACTACTAGAAAGAGGCATACTGAGCTTCACGTTGGCCTGTGCCTTTGCAAAAATAGAGACTAAACTACATCTCAGTAAAGAGAGGTTCTGTGTGCTATTTTTAAAAATGAGTGAAGTGGAATAATATGGTGCTGTTTATCTTACCCAACTTTTAAAGTGTCTTGGATTCATTTGTGTCTGAGGATTAAGTTCATGAGTGAATTCACTATAAGAAAAAGCTCAGGCTAAACATGATGCTACAGCCCTAACACTCAAGGAGTTGAGGGGTGAAGACTGAAAGCTCCAGGCCAATTTGGGCTACATAGTAGGGGCTCTGTCTGGAAAAAAGAATGGAAGGAAGGGGTAAGAGACAGGAGAAAGAGGAAGTGTGGAGAGAAGGAGGAACCTAGGCTAACTTACTTAGTTCTTGTTTAGATGATGACAATCCCCACCTGACCTTTCTGGCTCTGGTACTGTCCCCTCCAACTCTTACCCAGGAAGGGTGGATCAGACAATTAAACAGGGCTTACCAGTGATGAAACCAGTTTCCAGTAAAGCAGTGAGTTCTCCACCTCAGGAAGTGTTCAGGCAGTGCCATGGTGATTGATCATAGATCAACTCACACTGAACGTGAGCAGATCCTATCTAAGAATCTCATCACAATGCGGCTTCTGGTTCCGTGGGGCTGAGATCCTGATCTATAAGTAGCTCCCATAAGAGCCCATTTCTACAGGTCCTTGGACCACACCCTGGGGAACATGGATATAGTGAGAATGCCACAGTGACAGGAAGCTCATCCAGGTTGGAAGTTTCCAAACAACCTGCATGTTAGAATCCTTCAGATGATATGAGAATTTAAAGTTCTCAGCTCCTAGGCCAGAGATTTGAATTCTATCCATTAGAAGCCGGTCCTGGGCACCTGTATTTCGAACAAACTCTCTACTGACCCAGCCTTTGAGAACCACGGAGCCACAGACTTACTAAATGTTTTTCAAACTCTAAATTTCCCTTCTGAAGAATCTGACACACAGCCTGTGAGACAAAACCTGAGCAACTAACCTCTGTTGGAAGAAACAGCACCAGGATCAAGACAACTCATTGTTGAGTGATTCTGAGCTCATTCCTTCCAAAGAATTGAGCACTTTCTAGAGAGGATTGATTCTGTACTTTGAAAATAGCTTTATCAATGATGTGTTAAGATCCATTGGCCCAATGTTCCAATGTAATTTTGTGAAATTCTGGGGAATGCATAAAGACCCAAATACAAATTCCAGCACCCACAAAGAAAAAAAAAAAAAAAAAAAAAAAAACAGGTGTGTTGGCAGCACACAGCTGTAACTCTAGCACTGAGTAGAGACCAGAACATGGCAGATGTCTGGGGCTGGCTGGCTACCATTCAAGTCAAGTCATGAATAAGAGATCCTCTCAAAAAAAAAAAACAAGGTAGAAGTCAGTTTTGAGGCACATGGTGGCTACGTGCATGTGCACACACATGTACATGTGCATGCTTATGCTTATACAAACACACTAATCTATGTGCACAGATACATGAAATAAAATAAATGGATAACATTAAAAGACTTAGGAGATGGCTCCACAGGTATAAACATTACATTCAAATCTCATGTAAAAAACTGAGCACAGCAAATTACGTGTGTCTATACTTCAAGCCCTGAGGGGTGGGGGAAAAGGGCAGAGACAAGAGGATTTCAGGGCTTGCTAGCTATCAGCCTAGCTCTAGCGTTTGGTTAGATACCCAGTCTCAAGAACAAGGCTCATAGTGTTAGAACAACACACTTGATGTCCTCCTCTGGCCTCCAGACTCATGTAGGCATGAGCGAGAACATGAAAGCCTTCCATATTGAATTCTTGGAGAGTTTTTTACACAAACACACACACAATGGCAGGGAAATCTAGGTTGGTATGATACATTGAAAACAGCTCCGAGGCAGAAATCATTTAAAGTGAGTTAGGAAAAGCCATACTCTCTTGCTCGTGATACAGCTATGAAGAGAAAATTTCAGATGCCTTTATATGAGGGTTTAGAGAAATGGTCCTCAACCTTCTTAAGACTGTGACCTGTTAATACAGTTCCTCATGTTGTGGTGACTCCCAATCATAAATTTATTTCATCGCTACTTCATAATGTAATTTTTCTACTGTTATGAATTATAATGTAAATATCTGACATGTAAGATATATGATTTTCAACCCCTGTGAAAGGGCTGTTTGAACCCTTCCCCAAGGGGTCACAACCCACAAGTTGAGAACTGGTTTAGAGGGTTTGTGTGTATGTGCATGTATAGGTCGTATTGGGTGTCTTCCTCAGTCACATTCTACTTTACGTTTTGAGGCAGGGTCTCTCACTGAACTTGCAGATCACCAATCCAACTCCACTGCTTAGCCTGGGAGCCCCAAGGATCCTCCTGCCTCTGTCTCCCCAGATTACAGGCAACAGGCACATGCCGTTCTACCTAGCTTTTAATTGGATGGTGGGTATTGAACTCAGGACTCATGTTGTGTGCTAAGCATTTAATCAACTGAGCTGTCTCCCAGCCCTGTAGACTTTTAATACTTCAGAATCATTTCAGTGGATATGTTTTTCATACCCACTCATCACCATGACATCTCTCTGTAACATGACTACTGTTATGGATAATGTTTACTGTCATTCAGATTTAGAATCATCTAGGAGATACACCTTTGGGAGTATCTATGAAGGTTTTCCAGAGAGGTTTAGGTGAGAAAAGAATATTCACTCTGGGTGTGGGTGGTATCAATCCATGGACAGGGGGCCTGGACTGAACTAAAGAGCAGAGCTGGGTATTGGTTCCCATCTCTCCGCTTCCTTGGATGTGATCTCCTGCTCGGCTCCTCCAGCTGGAGCTGCTCTTAAGGCAATCCCTTCCCCGACCTGATGATCTATCCCTTCAAGCTCAGAGCCCAAATAAACTTCCTTAAGTTGGTTTTGTCAGAACATCAAGGAACGTAACTAATAGAGAAGGTTCATGGAGGTGGATGGGGGCCAAGTTTTAGATCTTGGGGCTAGAAGTGAACTGGGAATGCACCCATAGCAGGAGTTGGAAGAGTCATTTGGATTCGTAAAATGGGAAATCTCCAGGTAGAAGTAAACATATGGAGAGGCGTGTATGACATAGCCTGGTAGGTGGGCACTGGCCAAAGGGAAGAAAACAGCTATGTTCAGGCAGGCTGTATCTTCCATCTGGCCGTACGCCCATCAAGCCTGGGCACCTCCTACCTCCTCCCGACACACAAGGGTGTCTCTCCTACCTCATATGCTTCCTTTTCTACCAACCTATTGGAGCTCACCTTCCTCCCTTACCTCAGACACCCCTCATCAGAGCAGCCTCTCCATGCTCACTGTATTGGGCCTCTCACTATCTGTCCTTAGATTTTCTGTCCACCCTCCAAAAACTCCTTGCTATCATTATTTATACATTTAATATCTGATATTTTAAAAGTTACCATCAGGGTTAAGCTCCATGCTGCCAGAAGCCCTGTCTATTCTGAGATAGCTCAGCACATAAGCACCCAATATCTGGTAGGGTCTCACTCAACCAATGACCTTCCTAAGAGAAGCGTTTGAACTCAATTCACTTTTTCTCCCACTCAGGTCATCCAAACAATCTTTCAATGTATAACTGTCAGAGTTGTTTGAAACTAAATTATCTAGAGTGACTGTGATTAGAAGGTGGGCTGAGATTCAGGAGAAAGGTCCCAGGGTTTGGACAGAGACAGAAACAGTGGAGCATCGACTCCCGGACCTCATGCTTAGCTCAGGATGGACCTCCCCAAGTGTTGGCAAGAAGGAAAGGACAGGCGTTGGGGGAAAGCTGGTTTCAGATGTGAGACTGGAGTACGAGCTGTGCTTCATTCTGAAGACTTCTCCAGCTCTGCTACAGCCTGATCACTAGGGGCTGCAGAGAAAACCTGCTGGACCACTTGCTGCTCTGAGAAAAACAAAACAAAACTGGAGAGATGGCTCAGAGGTTAAGAGTACCGCCTGTTCTTCCAGAGGACCTGAGGTCCATTCCCAGCAACTGCATGGTGCCCTCTTCTGTATACTGTATACATAATAAAAATAAATATTAAAAAAAAGAGGTGGCTTTGGGGGAGATTAGGAAGGTCGCCATCATCTGATTTTCTTCTTCATCAGGCAATAGGCTGTCCGCACTATTCACCAGGGCAAAATGGAAACCCAGCAGCAGAAGCAGCGTGGAGGAAGGAGAGGAAGAGAGAGAGAGAGAGAGAGAGAGAGAGAGAGAGAGAGAGAGAGAGAGAGAGAGAATATTTCATTCCTACCTCCCCTATCAGTGACATGCAACCAAGCAATGAGGACACGAGAGGTTGAAGTCACATCCGTTTCTGGTTTCAGCTGATTCAAGCTTTCATCAAGATGGTAGATGAATTCAAAAGTAGTATCTAAGGACCAGCTCACCTGGAAGTATCTGCTCCACTCCCACGACTCAGAAACCGCCTTGATAAAAATCTCTTACGTGTAATCATGCTGCACGTGTCTGCAGAAGCGGGGGCTGGTCGTCCCAGCGCTGTGGGAGGCAGGCTGCAGGCTCCAAGGCTTCCACCGCAGGGGAGCGCAGCCCCGTGAGGCCTTTTCCTGGTCCCATTCTGAGCACTGCAGCGACCCGTGCTACCCAAGGCGGCTGTTTGTCCTCCGCAGAACGCAAAGCCTAGGCTAAATGTGACTTGTATTCTCCAAACACCCGAGGTCCCCAAACACTAGCTTTAACTAGATTAGAAGAAAAATTTATATGCCCGTGCCAAGACAGATAAGTTCTCAGGTAGGTCAAAAAGTATAAAAATTTGGGGGCTGGAGAGATGTTTCTGCGGTTAAGAGCGCTGACTGCTCTTCCAAAGGACCGGGGTTCAATTCCCAGCATCCACATGGCAGGTCACAATTGTCTGTAGTTCCAGTTCCAGGCAAACACCAAAGCAAATAAATAAATAAGTAAAAAAAAAAAAAAGGTATAAAAATTTGAAGTTAAATTTTAGTTACTAATACAGAAAATAGTGACAAATGTCCCACATCCCAACACTGGAGAGGTTGAGGCAGGAGGATCCTGGATTTGGAGACAGTCTAAGCTACCAAATAGAATACTGTTTCATAAAAAGTAAGGGTTTCTTTGAAGTTGTTCACCCCAATACTTGGTCCTCCCCACAGATGCAAATCTTTATCCTGCAGCAAACCGTGTGAAAGATGAGGAGATTCTGAGGGAGTTCGGGATCTCAGCCTTCTCCACAGGATCCCGTCATTGTCCCCGTTTGTTTGGATATATGGAAGAGGAGGATTAGAATGAGTTAAACTCAACATACACCCTGGTTCTCCTGCTTGTTTCAGCTAGACCCTCTTCCTTTCATTTTAGGAAAGCAGACACGGACTAGGGAGATGGATCCCAGGCTAAAGCCTTGCTCCTCTCCTAGGGAATCTGAGTTCCGTTCCCAGCACCCACATCAGGTGGCTCACAACTGTCTGTAACTCCAGCTCTAGGGGATCCAATGCTTCTGTCCCCTACAGGCACCCGTACTCACATGCACATGCAGACACACATATATTAAATTTAAACCAAAACCCAGAAACCTGTTAAAAAGCCATCTCACCATATCAGTTCTGCATCTGTAAGAGCTGCTTGCTACAGGGGTCGGAGAGATGGCTCAGGTGTTGCTCTTGCAGAGGACCGGAGTCTGGTTCCAGTTCCTACAGTGGCTCACAATCATCCTTAGCTCGTTTTGGGAAGCTGATGCCCTCTCTGGACTCCATGGCCACTAGACATGAAAATGTACACATACATACATGCAGGCCAAACACTCATATACATAAAGTAAAATAAATAAATGTAAATAAAATGTTTGTCCCAGGCATGTTGTCAGGGCAACTAAATCCACCAATGATGGAAGGTCCAAACTACCACTGTGCTTCCACCTATAGCCACTATAAAGACTGTGGTTTGGGCTGTCTAGCCCAAGCGCTAGTTCAGCCCAGCATTTTAAACTCTGAGTGATCATTGGTTTCTCACTGATTTCTCTAACAATCTGAGAGATTTCCCTGAGATTGGAGTTGCAGATGGTTGTGAGCTGTCATGTGGGTGCTCCGATTGGGTCCTCTGAAAAGCAGCTGGTGCTTTTAGCCATTGTTAGCGGGAGGCATTTTTGGAAAGCATTGCTCCTGCTGGATGGCTTGCAGAGTAGAAGGGCATGCGTTGGTGCATGCTTACAGTGTTTGTTAAGAGAACAGAAGAGGAAATGGTAAAGATGCCCTGCCTCATGTCTGTCCTCTTAGTGCTGAGAGGAAGTGGCAAATAGCCACTTAGTTCTCTATAGCTCCCCACCAGAATAGAAGGAATTCCAGTCCAAACCTCACCTCATTCCAGCTTCTACCACAATTTTTCAGAGTATCTATTATCCTGATATGCTCTACAACATCTGGGTGGAGCCCCAGGAGGAAAAAATGAGAGAACTGGGCCATTTACAGTAAGTCTCAGTGAGCACACAGTGTGGTGCCCAGAGGATGTCACCATCATGTTTTAGTCATCACAGAAGGAGGAAGCCTTCTAGGGTTGTCTATTCCATGACTTCAGCCTCCGTCTGACACAGAGACTTGAGACGGGCAGCCCACCACTTGAGCTGCTTCTGAAAGGGTAGGTAGGCGCTTTCGGGGAAATAGACTTTGAAGGCACAGTGGGAGCTGGTGTGGGGTAGATAAGTTTACCATGAGGCTCCCAGATTCCAAGTTTCTGGCCCCCTTTCGAGCTCACAACTTAGTGGTGATACTGGGATTGCTCTAAATCTGTCTTAACTTCTAATAGGCTATGTGAATCCTAGACAGGGAAAAAGGAAGATCAAAGAAAAATACAGTTATCATCGACTCTAGCTATTCTAAATTACCATGCTATTTCAATCAAGCTAGAAAATGGGTCCCTGGGACAGTGTTGGAAGTGACAGCCAAGACTGAGTAAGTAGGCTAAGCCAGCAAGATGCTTTTTATATTAGTGTCATCCCTGATCATCAAAGCAAACAGTATATTGATTGCCCAACATAACTGGGTCTTCTACAGAGTTTCTGAACTAGTTTGGGAGACAAGAAAGATCCATAAAGATGGAAGTGGGCTGGGATGTAGTTGGTTCAGTGCTTGCCTAGTGTGGTATGAAGCCCTGGGGTCCATCCTGAGCACCTCATAAGACATGGTGGTGCATGCCTGTAATTCCAGAACTGGATAAGCAGAGGCAGGAGGATTAAAAAATCAAGGTCATCTCTGGGACAAAGCAAGTTCAAGGCCAGACTGGGGTGATGGAGGTGAGGTCATGAGCATAGATAGGCATGGAGCGTGGCAGAGAGAAAGGCGAGGAAGCAGAAACCTATGCTATGGGGTAGGAAGAATAAAGAGATGAGTTTGGCTGGAAGAGTTTGGGGGAAGGGATGCTAAACAGCAGGTTAGAGACACAGGAGCCTACGTGCTATAGAATCTTGCTTTGTCTTATGGGTATTGGTGGGCTTACCAAATGTCAGGATAGAGGAAGGTTGGGGTGGAGGGTGGGTGTGGCTCAGTAAAGGGGGTGCACTTGAAGATGATTCAGGGCAACAGCAGAGTGTGGGAAAAGTGAAGAAGCAATTGAAGCAAGGGATTCTGACAGACAGACAGACAGACAGACAGCACTCAGTAACTGGTGAGAAGAGAGGAAGGCAGGCAGAGATGGAAAGCCCCAATGGCTCCCCGGTTTCCAACCTGAGTATCTCTAAAACGACCACATTCTTTATAAAATAGCAATGTCAACGAGATTTCTCCCTTTCTTCTGTGTCTGGCTGTCCTCAGGACAAAGGAAAATGGCTTTGAGGAGAACTGTCTCCCATCATATAGCTCAGCTGAACCAGATGATGTGTGACTGGGACAGGCTGTTCAATGGAGTGGAGGCAAGTTGGAGCTGGAACCTCCTTTAGTGGGTGGTTTGTGACAGAATTCTAGCCTTTGATACCCAAGAAAAGTACCAGAATCATTTAGTGTGTCTATTCCCATCTACAGATAAGGGAACCCAGCTGTCTCATTAGAGTAATGTCTCCAAGGTCACATGCCAGAGTAGCAAATTAGAACTAGAAGTTGAATTGCTGTCTTAATAATCCAGGACTCTTTATTTTTCTACTGACGACTTAGTGGTGGCTGGGATAGGCATATACATGTCTGCTTGAGACATGAGCCACACACACACACACACACACACACACACACACACACACCAGCCCTCTTGAGACAAGAGCTCATTTATCCCAGGCTGACCTTATTCATTCTAGGCTAACCTCAAACCCCTTAGCTGAGAGTGAACTTGAACTTCTTATCTTGTTGGACCTATCTCCCAAGTGCTAGAAGCACAGATGTGCACTGCCATGCCCCATGTGTGGTGCTGGGAATCAAACCTAGGATTTTGTGCATTCTTTAACTGAGCTACATTTTCATCCCAGAAAAGAGACATTTTCTCTATGGCATTACCATAAGGTATATTTTATTGATTTTTCAGAGAATAGCTATAGCAATAATAAAATTGGGTGTGTGCATGTGTTTGGTTTCTGCTTGAGATCCTGTATTTATAAGTAACTTATGTTAGTTGACTCATGGCTTTATTTCTACCTGGACAATCTTAGGGCTTATTTGTGGTAAATTATCTTTGCTACTTGCTGAGATCTGTCATGTTCCCCAACCACTTCTCTGCATTGCCCTGAAAAGACACGGAGCAGATCTGATACCTTTTTCATTTGAAGCAAACTTATTAAAATTCATAATTTGTAAGCTGACTGAGGTGAGGGAGGAACAAAAGAAAGAGAAGACAGGAAGCATATATAATATAATATTAAGAGTTCAATAAATATTTAAACAGAAGCAAAAGGCGGAACATGGATAAGAAATAGAAAAAAATTGCCTTGACTTTCTGGAAGGGGTGGCGTTGTATCAGTAAAGAAGAGGAAGAAATCGCATTCTACTCATCTACAGGGTACTTCTCAGGAATTCCCCTTTCCCTCTGCAACGGGCTGCTCCCAGGAAAGCCTTGGACAACAGTGACTCTTGAGTCTCAACAAGCTATGACTAGCTGGAAAAACTCACTGCTACTTGGTTTTCTGGTCTAAACCCTTATGTTGTGTTATGCCAGTCTCATAGGCCATCATACGGCTTATCAATGTCCATTGCACAGCTTAAAACCACATCAAAAACCACAGAAAAGACAATAGTCTCTTCCTGTCTCCAGGGAAATACACAGTCCATTTTGAACATTTTGAACATTTATTTTCCTTGCTCACAAATTTCTCCTGTGAAGGGAGCTGTCTGGCAATGTTTCTATTTGTCCCCAGGGTCTATCTAGCTCAGGGACACCATTCAGAGTTTGGTGCTCCAGAGGCCAGAGTATGGCAGAGCCAGAATACACAAGATCCTTCATCTCTGGGGTGGGACAAGTGAATGAATGCCATTGGCATATGGAGCCCTCCACAGAACATCAGGACCATTTTTTTGTTGTTCTAGAAAACCACCAAGAGGAAATGCAACTAAATACAAACAGAAAAAAAAATAGCCTTCCTCAAAATGAATAACTGCCACGCCAGTAAGAGAAAGTTGACACATTGCAGGGAGGAGAGGAGCCGGGTGTTCTCAGAGACAGCAGGGATGGCAGGAAGGCCATGGACCAACACAAGGGCTATGACCACCCCTAGAAAATTAGTCTCCCTGTCACTGATCAGAGATGTCCTCCCCACCTGCCAAAGGTTCTGCATACAACATGCATTTTGGAAGGAAATGGAGATAAGCAAAATAAGTCTGAGGTCACTGAATTCCTGGAGAGTGTGTATGTGTGTGTCTATCTGTCTGTCGTCTGTCTGTCTGTGTGTCTGTTTGTGAGTCTGTGTGTCTCTGTGTGTATGTGTATCTGTGTGTGTATATGTTTGTCTATATGTGTGTGCATTTGTCTGTGTGTATGTGTGTTGTATGTGTAGCAGTGTGCAATTGAGTCAGGGGTCTACTGTTTGCACCTTGACTTCACAGGGCATGCTCTGTTTCTGCTGTGCAATCACAAAAATATCCTAAAATCTCTATGTTGACTTGTGAGAAATTTCTGTAAATTTTTAGCTTCTGAACTTTTGGTTTCCCAGTATCCATTTCTCAGACCAGTTTGCCAATTCTCTACTGAGGAGATGGCTACTTATGCTAAGAAGATTTAGACAAAATAAGAAACCATGTAAGCAAGCTACCAGTGTAATGTCTGCAAAGCTATAAAGATACAGTCAGCCATAATGGCTACCTGGCAATGCCACGTCCACAGGTATGCCTCATGCTGAGTAATACTTCATACCAACACCAAGGGATGGGCCACACTGGTTTGGTGCTGATGCAGCTCCATCCCTGACCAAACCCAGGACATAGTGCATCAGATGCAGAGACTGGGACCTGCATCTTCTAGTACTGTGACTGCAGTTGCTCACCATATGCTATTCAGAGGACACAATGTCATCCCATGGAACATTCTAGAAGGAAGTTCCATCTTGACATGGCTTGGTGGTAGAGCACCTGCCTAGCATTGTCCTGGCCTGAGATTGATGCCAAGCACAGACATCTTCAAGTAAAATACATCTATGGACAGAGCTTCCAGAACCCCTAAGTGCAAAAACCAGAAACAGGCTCTAGCTTACAGGGAACAGAGACAAAGAAATAATGCTTGGCTGGGGAGGGGAAATGTCACTCAAAGAAAACAAGAAGAGCCTGGTGTCTGCACCCTTTCCTGGGCAGCAGCCTTCTTCTAGGATGTCAGCTTCTTTACCTACGTTCTTCAGAAAAGAAATGGTTTTGGAGGTTCATACCTGTGATCTAGCACTGTGGAAGCTGAAGTGAGAAGATTGTATGATGCTGAGGCCAAACCTGGGCTACATAATGAGACCTGCGACAGCTGGGACCACAGAGTGAGATTTCCTTTCCAAAACAAAAAGAAAGATAGAAATAGTCCTTAGAGCTATTTCAGTGACTGGAGAGGGGCTGGAGCTTTCCTAAAGATGAACCTGCTGGTCTGTGTTAAGACGGATGAATGTCCTCTTTGAGTTTCCTCTTCAAAGTAGGGTTTATACAGCCTTTCCATAAAGTTATCCACCTTGTAAAACAAGCTAACGAAATTCTGTTTTCTCTCATTCATTTCCTTCTTCGGCTCTTTCCAAGTCATTGAGATAAAAGTTACATATTAATCTCTGAGGTTTCCATCCATAATTTCTGGGTCTGGGATGTTTTTAAGGAGACACTCTATAAAAGGCGTGAAGTCAGAACCATGATGTTACCACTGGGTGATCCAAGACACTGGAAGCTGAAGTGATTTGGGGGACAGCACCCCGCCATCCTGATGATAGGTGAGGACTTTTATCTCTGGTGACTCCTTTCAAAAACCTAGTCTTTGAGATTTTGATCCCTCTCTTCCAATTAATGTTTCTTAATCACTCAAATACAAAAGATGGGTCCATTAATCCTACAGTGGATCGGAGAGAAGGTAACGGGAGAACCAAAACATGATGAGAAAATGAAGAAGGGTGAGACTTGCTTAGTTAGACCAACTTAGAAGAGCAATTCAGACCCACTGCAGGTTAAAGCATCCACAGGGCTGAGAGTTGGGCCTTTGGAGGCTAAGCCAGGCTTCAGACCGAAGCTGGGAAATGGGAAGGGGAGTGACCTTTCCTAATCTGTGAGTGCTATTGCATCAACTACACTTTGTCATCCTAGAGTTTCCTTGTTACATCTGCCTGGAGTCACAGGGTGTTCCCTGCTGAGCCTGAGTGTCCTCTAAGCAAGCTACTTCAGCCTCTCAAAATCCTTCCCTCTGGGCCTTTCCTATATGTAAATTCTTACAGGCAGATATAAAAGACCAACTCATGTAAGCAGATCAATTCTCTAGCTGCCACGGGACGCCAAGGTACAGGACAGGTAAGACGCGTTCACCTTTCCTGGTTCCTGCAAAGTGGATGATGAAATTTCCTCAAGACTGGAGAACATTTAGTCCTAGATTTAGACTTGTCTTCCTTGGGCATTTTCTGGTGCCAGGTTTAGCTACTGATTGGCAGCTTCTCCCTGTGGGTTGCAGGGGGTGATTAAATCTGCTGCAAGGCGAGAAGCCTCTTCTGCACTGGAAACCAGACAGAGTCATAAACTGACTGAAGGCTCCATAAACCTTTCTCACCTGACTGAGGCCCAAGACAGATGTCCCGGTCACTCAGAAAGTTGGGAGACACTTACTGAAGGTGGTGTTCTCTGGATGAGAAAGAACAGCTCTTCTCTATAGTAAGATGGCACAGTGTTTTGTGGTGTGCAGGTGTGTGTGTGTGTGTGTATGTGTGTGTGTGTGTGTGTGTGTGTGTGTGTGTGTGTGTGTGTGCTCTAAATCAGGGATCTGGAATCTTCAATCCTCAAGCCTGCTGATTGCAGCAGAAATGAATTATCTGGTCAGCCCTGATAGTTTAGTTTCTGGTGTTTTAAACATTCTGAGGTCCTCTGGGTCTCAGCTAAGTACCTGAACTGTAACAATACTAGATGGGCTTTATTTGGGGAGCACTGGGAGGTGAATCGCATTTCTTTTTATGTAACTGGCTATATTCAACACATACCTCCAGCTGGGGCAAAGGATTATTTAGGCTGCAGAGGGCTTGGTAAGAGTCACTGAGAATATAGATGGAAAACAAGCTCCAACTCAGTTTCTCTTACTGGTCTGTCCCAGCCTGCTTCTGCCTCTTGGTCTAGGCAAATTCCCCACCTACCAGCAAGATACACTGTAGCTGCATGCCAGCTGGGTGTTCCCAATCCCCTACAGTTCTGTAGGTCTGTACCTGGAGATATCATCAGGTCTCACAGGAGGAGAGTTCAGTCCCGAAGACTGAACACTGATTTCAGATGCCAACCACAAGCTCCAGTTTCTCTGCCTGTGCCCCTGACAGTGTTCCCACGACCCCTCCTCAAATTTGAACAACTTGCTGGAGATGCTCAATAACTCAGAGAAACATTTGCTTTGGTTATTTCAAAGAATACAAATAACAGTGCACAGGACAAGTAAGTACATAGGAAGGCCTGTGGAGCATCTCTTTTCCCTCTGGGCATGCCACCTTCCAGAAACTTCCAAGTGTTCAACTATGTGGAAGTCCTCTGGAGTTTTATGGAGATTTTATAGTGTAAGTATGACAGAAGCTAAGACAACCACCTGTACCTACTCCTAATAGGCTGAGTGGGGAATCCTAGCAAGGCTTGTCTGTTGAGATTCTTAGTTTCTCTGAACAGCATTCCTTCCTTCCTCCCAGACACAGGGCAGGATCCTTTTTGAAATGGGAGGGGTTATGGTCCATAATCAGATGATATAGTTCTGAGAATTTTATGGTCAATGCCAGTACAGAAAGGTGGAGGATTGACTAGAGAATTTCTATGATGTTCCTCCGGAAAAAGAAATCACAGTTTCTATGTCCTAATTTGGACAGCGAGTTATGAACCAACAACTATGGTGGGTGAAAATTGTGTGTGTTTGTGTGTGTGTGTGTGTGTGTGTGCACGTACATGCATGTGGGATTACATCTCAATTGCGAGATATAAACATAGAGATACATATCGTCTAACGTAGTATTGCAGCTGTCTCCTCTGCATTTTCCTCTTCATTCTGGAGCTGCTGCTTGAAAGGTTCCTTGGTGACTTGCAAATCTGAGATTCAAACTCTGGGAGATCACAGTTCTCAGGGCAGTGTGGTCTTCACGGCTATTGCTTGGGACCTTGCTGGAGGTGTGGACTCAGGGCTCCTTCTACCACCTTCTAAGCCAGAGTCTGTTTTTCCAAGTTCACTAGGTGATTCTAACACACACTACAGTATAAGAAACTGGCTAAGAGACAATCAGCACTCTGATACCATGTAGCCTCCAGACATTAAGCTTCTCTACTCTGTCAGGGATTCAGTGTTATTCTGTCCCAGGGCTATGCTTAGACACACAAGAACACGAAAGAACTAAATAAGGCATTGGCTTCCAGGAACTCGTGGTCTCCTATGAAAACAGACAGGAGAAGATATGAGTACAATATTGATGTGGGACAGGGTGGAACGGACTTAACTTTTCCCAGAGAAATGGATAAACTTCACAAAGAAGGGGACATCTGCCTAGGGCTTTGAAAGCATGCAGAGAGGACATTGCATGGGGTTGTCTCCCCCACCACACACACACACATTGGGGGGAAAAGAGGCTGTGGACTTCATGCTGAGTCTCAGAGAAAGGTAGACTGAGAGATTTGGATGGGACATGCCTAAACTGACCGTGATGATAAAGACAGGATGCAGTAACACCTTAAGCAGCATAGAAACCCGGTACTCTTTATGCTTTCCCCAGGCTGCATCCAGCTACAGACACAGTCCTCCCAAGCTGTTTGTACAGCTGTTTTCTACTGTCACACTCCCATATTTGCCTCGTTCCGCTTTTAGTCCCACACTCTTCCTTTACGACAGCCAGAAACCTTGGCCAGGACAAGGAAAATAATTCAGCTTTGACCTTGAATTCTTCCTTCCTCTTCTCAGTAAAGAGAGTATGCATGTGTCTCAAAAGAAATAAGTAGCTGGTTTTCCTAATTAAGATATGATAGTTGCTTTGGCAGGAAGGAGGAGGAAATGGGAGGGTGGGTGTTTGATGGATTGAGATCCTCGGAACATTCTAGGGTTCTGCTGTGAGCTCAGCATTCTGTGCTGTGTGTGGTTTCATGGCTATGGTGGAGACATATATGCTGGGTTTTTGTTGTTTTGTTAAAGATTTATTTATTATGTATACAACATTTGCCTCCACTATGCCTGTGTGACAAAAGAGGACACCAGATCTCCAGACAAATGGTTGTGAGCCATCATGTGGTTGCTGGGATTTGAACTCAGGACCTCTGTAAGAATAGTCAAGGCTCTTAACCTCTGAGCCATCTCTCCAGCCCCCGTATGCTGTTTTTGTAAACACTGCTAGAAACAAAAGCAACTCAGCAATGGTGTAAAATGACATTTGTGTGACTTAGTGGGCACTTTGTGACTGTAGTCACAAAGAAATGGTAACAGAAAGGTGTGGACACACACCTGTAATCCTAGTGCTCAGGCTGAGACAAAGGGTCACGAGTTCAAGGCCAGCCTAGGCTACATAATGAGACTTGAAATGAAAGAAGGATTGTAGAAGGCTGGAAAGTCACAGAAACGTTTCCTACCTGGAGCCATCCAGAGTAAGGACAAGAAGCCACCGAGGAATCGAGTCATCGGAGAAGTTATCTTGAGGGTGTAGTTCAGTGATAAAGCAGTTGACTAACATGGGCAAAGCCTTAGTTCAGTGCCCAGCACCACACACACAAAGTGAATTCATCTTGGACTTCAAAAAGAAATTCCACAGGAGTGGTGGCACATGCCTTTCATCCTAGCACTCAGGAGGCAGAGGCAGGGGGATTTCTGTGAGTTAGGAGCCAGCCTCGTCTACAGAGTGAGTGCCAGGACACCTGAACTACACAGAGAAACCCTGTCTTGAAAAATAAAAATCAGGGCTGGAGAGATGGCTCAGCGGTTAAGAGCACCCTCTGCTCTTCCAGAGGACCTGGGTTCAATTCCCAGCATCCACATGGCAGCTCACAACTGTCTGTAGTTCCAGTTCCAGGCAAAACACCAAGGCAAATAAATAAAGTTTAAAAAAAAGAAAAAGAAAAATCTTGGCCAGAGAGATATGTATTCATATGTTACCTTTCTTTCTAAAGTTAGCTCATGAAAGATACATTCAGCAAGGTGTATGTGTGTGGTGGGGGTGGGGGGTGGATTGGAGGGCCAGGCCTGCTGCTTAGTGGTAGGGCAATTTTCTAATGTGGACATGCCCTGAATTGCCAGCAGAAAGGGGAGGGCCTGTGGGGAGAGAAGAAATCAAGAAAGGGATGGAGAGAGAAGGGAGGAGGAAGAAAAGAAAGAGGAGGCGGAACTGTTCAGATTTCAGTCTGGTGATTTAGACTTAGAGTGAAAGGTTGTGATGAAGCTAGACACGGCTGTGGACCAGGGAGACTCAGCTTGATCCCGACCTTCTTCCATATGCTTCGGCCATTGAGTTTTTTTTTTTTTTAAACTTTATTTATTATTTATTTATTTATTTGCCTTGGTGTTTGCCTGGGACTGGAACTACAGACAGTTGTTAGCTGCCATGTGGGTGCTGGGAATCGAACCCGGGTCCTCTGGAAGAGCAGAGGGTGCTCTTAACCGCTGAGCCATCTCTCCAGCCCTGCCATTGAGTTTTTTGAGGGAGGGGAAAACCCTGTGGAATTTCTGAGGAAAGGTGGGATGTCCCCTCCCAGACCATGCCCTGTGCCACCCAGGAGGAGGGTAGCTAGCAGGAAACAAGCTATCTGGAGAAGAAGAGATGAGACCTCCTGAGGCTTGGAAACGTTTCTCATATCTGTGATATAACAAACCCAGGCTCCCCAGGAAAAAAAAATCGGACATCCTGGGCCATTTGACCCTTCCCCTTACC
Source organism: Sigmodon hispidus (assembly GCA_004025045.1). Lineage (NCBI taxonomy): Eukaryota > Metazoa > Chordata > Mammalia > Rodentia > Cricetidae > Sigmodon > Sigmodon hispidus. Next base: position 41,394 of record PVIH01015009.1, read on the forward strand.
TGCAGGCCAGTGGCCCAATGTTAAGTAATTTGCCCAGGCTCACCATGCTGCCTGGGGCAAAGGCAGAGCTATAACTCAGGGCATCAGCGCCGAGAATTTCTTTCCCCATATCTTTCTGGCTCTCCCAGCCTTTGCATATCATGAATTTGTAGCTAGGGCTACATCTGATTTCACCTGGGCTTCCCTGTTTCCTGAGATCCCTGTCTTTCAGTGGGCCCCTGAGGTTCTTAGTATGATCCTGGTCTCATTTCAGTGATGACAGTCCTTGTGCATCTCCCGGCTCTCCTAGCTTTGCTGACCTTGCTCCAGACGGCAGCACCTGCCAGACATGGTAAGTGTCACACTGCAGTCACCTCTTGGAATAAGGCTGACTGGGTGTCAGTACAGGTTTCTTCTCACACATCCCAGAAGGCTAGAAATCCAAAGCGGAGATACCAGAAGGGCCATGTTCCTCCTGAAGGCTCTAAAGCAGGGGATTCCCTGACCCCTTCCAGCTTCTGCTGCCTCCAGACATCTTTCATACCCTTGGCTCATAGCTACCCTGTCTTTACATGTCTTTTCTGTGTGTCCTTTCCCAACCTCCTCTATTCACCGGACTCGGGGCTCACCCTAATTAGCATGACTTCATCTGAATTAATCACATCTGCAGAGGCTATTTGGAAATAAGATCACAGGCTGAAGTTCCAACCAGACACTGTCCAACCCACTGCAGTCTCTTCGTAGGAAACAGAGGCTGCCTCTCCTAATCCACACTCCAAACTGAAGAGGATCAAGGAGAGTTTCTCTCCTTTAGTGCCCTTGTCTTCTTTGCTCCAAGGTCATGACCATTGGGTAAACTCTGATAGGCTTGCTTAAGGGTCCACGAGACCATCTCACCATAAACCAGGCAGCCCAAGCAGAATGGTCACATTAGACATGTTATTGACCTTTTCCTGGGGACATCTACTGTCTTCTTCCTGGGCACGCCACTGGAATTCCAAAAAGCAATTTTGACATTTTTCTGAAGAGCAGGCTGGACTCTTCCCATTCTCACACCTTCCTCTAGGCGGTTGTTTTCAATCTGTGAGTTGTGACCTTTTGGAGGGTTGAAGGACCCTTTCATGAGTGTCATCTAAGATGATTGGAAAATCAGATATTTCTACCATGATTCATAACAGTAGCAAAATTACAGTCAAGTCTCAACGACAGTAATTTTATGGATGGAGAGTTAGCACAACATGAGGAGCTGTGTTAAAGGGTCCACGCATTAAGAAGGTTGGGAAGCACTTCTTTGAGGGGTCTTGTAAAACATCCTCATCTTGATGCCCTACCTGCTCAGGTTTGAGGGATGAGGTAATGGCTGAGGGGGAAACAGAAGCAAAGGCCATCTCAGAAGAGTGTATGCGATACCTTCCTGCTTTTTTTCCCTTCAAGCTCCAGCTGCCGAGACTGCCATCATCCATGAGACAGTGAAGGAGGTCAAGGCCCAGGTCGACAAGGCCTTCCTGGATTCCCGGACCAGGTAAGTGAGACACACAGACATGAGTGTGAACTCCCTTCCCAGCCTTCCTGTTAGTGACAACCAGCCAGGGAGCCAAAGCAATTATAAAACTTGCCTTTCCACTACTCTCCGCCCCACCCCCACCAAGAATGTAGCAAACAGGAACAATTGCTTCCAAGTCCTAAAATTTCCAGCTTCTAAGGTACCTTGAAGGGACATCTAATAAAATCCTGCAAGAACTTCTCTCCATGTGACCCAGAGTTCCCTTTGGTTATGCCTGTCAGACTCAGAAAGCTTTTCCATTTAACTAATATAGCCTGACTTGGGTCAGGTGCTCCAGAACCAGAAGTGTGAACAGAGTCAGCGCAGGTAATTTACTAGGGAAGTGTGCTCAAGGAAGTTACCATATATTGCAAAAGTGAGAATGCACCACCACACAGAGACCTAGAATGTAAGGTGGAGGCTGTCCCTACTTGGAACAAGGGAGAAGAACTTTTACATACCCACATGAGGCAGATGCCGTCCAAGGCATGGGGCTCTGGTGGCCAGGGATAAGCATGCTGGTGCTGTTCCTGGGAGCCACAAGGGCTCAGAAGCAAGTGAAAAGGCTACAGGGGTGAGCATTTGGAGCTGCATCCACAGCATCCGAGCAGGGAGTACATAAACCCTCCTGATGATCTGGCCCCATCAACAGACCAAGCCACCATCTGCCCGGTGAAGGGGGCTAGGACTCAGGAAGCTAGCAGGTCGGGGAGCCCCCACCGCCAGTAAGGCCACCTTCCACCAGCAGAGCTGCTGCAAAACAATAACTTTGTGGTCAAGCCTGATGGTGCAGACCTATAATCCCAGCTACTCAGGAGGTTGATGCACATGGATGGCAAGTTCAAGGCCAGTCCTGGCTATAGAGTGAGTTCAAGGGCAGCCTAGGCAATTGGTGAATCAGTAGGAGACTGTGTCAAAAGAAAAAGGAAATACAGAGCCGAGGATGCAGCTCAGTGATACAGTGAGAAAGTGCTGTCCTGGCAAATGGAAAGCCGCGGGTTCAAGCCCCGGTCCAGGGGGAGAGGAGTGTGACCATGGCATTGAGGACAAGGAGGACAAGGCACTTTTAATCCTTTATAGTTTTGTCTCTGGGCCTCATCCTCAGATGAGCTCTCTTATCCAGGACTCTTTTGGTGAGTTTTAGATTGCTTTTTAGTCCGCAGAAACTAATACTTCACAAGTTCAAAGGTCAGTCTACGGAGGTAAAGTCCCAAGCTGCTGGCTTGTTGGCTCTGAAGTGCTCAGGCTCTGTGGTGCCAAGAGGGAGCCCAGAGGTCCTTCTCCCTTGTTCCAGGACTGCCCTGACTCTCTCTGGAGAGTGAAGGGAGAGAAGCAGGGACGCCAGGGACGGCAAAGCCACCAGTCTTGAAAAGCTCAGCGGCTTAGTGGGGCCTCTCCTTGACTGCTTTTCTGAGTACTCAAAAAATCTATTCCGGGCTGGAGAGATGGCTCAGAGGTTAAGAGCACTGACTGTTCTTCCGGAGGACCTGAGTTCGATTCCCAGCATCCACATGGCAGCTAACAACTGTCTGTAATTCAAAGATCTGACACCCTTACACAGTTATACATGCAGGTAACACACCAATTCACATCAAATAAAAATAAATATTTTTTTAAAAAAAGAAATCTATTACCAACCTGGAAAATTCTCTGGCCTACACTGAGAGCCCCAAACCTGTGCTTGGGGTGTCTGGATTTAGACCTAATCCCACCCTTACTGAGCTACACTGTCTCATAAAAACAGAAAATGCTATGCATGGTGTGTGAGTTTAATCCCTGGCATCCAAGAGGCAGAGGCAGAGGCAGACAGGTTTCTGTAAATTTGAGGCCAGCCTAGTGTACATATTGAGTTCCAGGCTAGCCATAGCTGTTGGATGGTAAAAGCTTGTGGGTTTTTTTTTTGTCTGTTTGTTTGTTGTGTTTTATTGTTTTTATTTATGTATTTATTTTGGCTTGATTCTTCCAAAGGTTTCTCTGTGTAACATGCCTAGCTGTCCTGGAACTCACTTTGTAGACCAGGCTAGCCTCATGGAGATCTGACTACCTCTGCCTCTCCAGTTCTGAGATTAAAGATCTGGAATTATAGATGTGTACCACCATACCAACCTTGCCGAGGTTAGGCCAGGATGGCCTTCTTGTGCATTTCTTATCTCATGGGTCCCTTGGGATAAGCCATGGTGCCCATTAATAGCCTGATGTGAACAGATAGGGTAGACACTATAGCCAGTGAGTTAAACACAGCCATAGGCTGGTTTTGTGAGAACCTGAACCATTTTCAGTACTTCAGAGACTTAGAGACAGAGGCCCTTTAATGAGATCCTACACAAGGAAACCGAGGCACAGTAAGGCAATAGAGAACTTTCTAGTCCTTGGCCTCTCTGAATTGTCATAGCTTCAGAGTAGAATGCCTTGGGGATTCTTGTTTTGCACATGGAAGATAAAGGACCTAACACAGAGCTTTCCTGAGATTGTTGGCATTAGGCTGGGTGCTTCTGGCCACACACAGAGACACATGGGCAGAACTGGAGGCCCATTTGCATCCTGGTCCTAAAATTCTTAGGTTATAAGGCCCAGCAGTGTACCAGGAGTTTTCAAGTCTGGATTTATTCGTTGTAGAATCTGAGTGGTCTTAAGATGCCCACCCAGTTGGTTCTGCACAGTCAGCCAGCTGGAATTCAGGAGTCTTGTGATCCATCCACCAGCTTTACTTAAGGTCAGACTTAGCTTTGCTTCATAGCCATGGTTTCCTCCTCCCAAAGAGATTTTTCCAGCAGAAAAGCCAAGATGCTGAGACCCACGTTTACTCCTCAGAACCCTGTGTCCTCCCCCTGTTTACACACTCCCTTACACCTCTCCTGGGAGCCACTGACACACTTCCACAGAGCCAGCTCATGAGCCCCATTGGTTCCTACTGTAGGCTGAAGACTGCCCTGGTCACCCAGGCGCCCACCACCCGCCACCTCTCAGGGTTCCTCAAGCAAGCCAAAGGCCGAACTCGAACAGCCATCCGCAGCGGGCAGGTGTGGGAAGAATCTCTAAAGAAACTGAGGAAGCATGTGCCCTTGACCAATGTCACAGGTACAGAGACGCACCAGCCCTCTAATGACAGGAAGGGATTATCAGTACAAAGCAGAGGCCACCCAAAGCTGCTAGGGGACTAGCTACACAAAGAGGCATTTCAGTCTTCCTTCTTAGTTAAACCCAATGGTCATACTGGCAGAGCCCAGAGGCCCTTCTGGGCTAGCTAGGCCAATGTCCCTTTTGAAGATGAAAGAGTTCATTGTGACAAGTTTACATTCCCAACTGATAGAGAAGGAACGTCTGTGCTCAGTGTGTGATGATGGTTTGTAAGGCTTCTGCCTGGAGGAAATGCCAAAGACAATAAACAGGATTTCTGGCCCCAAACCAGTGTGTCCTCACTCCTGTAGGTGAAGGGGAGATGTAAGCCATCAGTGCCATAAGGGTTTGCAGGGAGTGTCTCAAGAAATGAAACTTCTGCCCTGTTCTGGGGAACACTGTGCTGTCTGATCCCCTGCCTGTTGACAGTGTCTCAGAACTCAGCTCTGTTTGGGGTTCTCTTCTGTTTCAGGCCAAGGCCTGGACTTGAATTCGCTCTCTTGGGAGGTGGGCTGTGATCCCCCTGCTCCGGCAGTGAATTGCGACATGAACAGCCCTTACCGGACCATCACTGGATACTGTAACAACAGGTGACCCTACCAACCAACACCCCAGTCAGCATCTCTGTCCCTCTAGGGCACTAGATCACTTTGAAGAGTGCCCATCTCCAGCGAGGCCACTGGGAACGGTCCTTTACACCAAGGCAGACAGTCCCGTGCCTTGGAGATGGGAAAATTCAGAACCCCACAGTGAGTGCAGAGGGCCCCTCCCCTGCATCTGCTTTCCCTCCTGCAGAGCGCAGGTTAAGGGCCGCATGGGGTTCAGGAGGCCTGCCCCTGGCTGAGAGCTGTCTTGCTGCGTTTCAGGAAGAATCCAGAGCTGGGATCCTCTAACAGAGCGCTGGCTCGATGGCTTTCCGCAGAGTACGAGGACGGGCTCTCCCTACCCTTCGGGTGGACGCCGGGGAAGAAGCGGAACGGCTTCCTTCTCCCGAAGGTGAAGAAGGGCGGGGTACACACAAGTCACAGCACACTGAAAAGGGAAAAGGGAGGCACAATTGAAATTGGGACTACTTGCTCCCTTGCGATATGTTCCCCGAACGGCCACGAGAGGGCAGCAGATCCAGGGCCCAGCCAGGTAGTGGCGGTAATGTCCCAACTGTCGCAAGCCTGATACCCTGGAGTCTCCCAGGCAGATGGCTTCCTTGAGCTATTTATTCTACTTGCGCCTACCCTGTCCCAGCCCCTGGAGTGCACCAGCTGTCGTTTTACTGCAGGTCTGATCTGCTGGCTTCATCTAAGTTGGCAATCCCTCCCCAGGGTCCTTTCCATGCCCAGAAACCTGGCACTTCCATCAGACATGTTAGCATCAGCTTGCCTTGGTTTTCTCTCTCCATAGTAAGAACGCTTGACCATTGTCCAATCACATCAATCCCATCCCTGTCCCTTTGTGAACCAAGAGCGTTGACTTCTCCTCTCTGAGGTTCATCTATGAAGTCCCCATGCTCCCCATCTCACACAAGCCTGTTTGGGATTTCATCGTGGGTCCCAAACAAACCGTGGTTGAATCTGGATCTTAAAGCATCCTTTCTTCCAACCTAACCTTCCTTCCCTCTGTATGCAGCCCCGTGAAGTCTCCAACAAGATCGCTGGCTATCTGAATGAGGAGGATGTTCTTGACCAGGACAGATCCCTGCTCTTCATGCAGTGGGGTCAAATCGTGGACCATGACTTGGACTTTGCTCCTGAAACGGAGATGGGAAGTGACAACCACTCCAAAGCCCAGTGTGATGAACACTGTATCCAGGGAGACAACTGCTTTCCCATCATGGTAGGCCTCTGCAGCCAGAGAGACGTCCGGAGAATCCCCTTGCAACTTCTGTGTAGCGCACGTTTCCAACTCAAAGATCAGTATCTCCTGACATCATATCTTCATATCTATCCCTGTGCTCATCCATTCACTCAGTAACTAGACAATGACAATCTCCTCTATGCCAGGGAATGTAGCAAAGACAGGGATTCACAGGTAAGATACTGTTCGTGCTCTCCAGGACAAAAGGCTGTCGTGGAAATGAACACACGAACTATTGACAGAATTAGAATGTGTGAGGTTGTCTACACCCCAACCCAGCATCATCTGAGTCTCCCTGGCACTTATTAGAAACCCAAAATCACAAGCCTTCCCCAAGATGTTGGGAGACAGAGTCTGCATTTTATCAAGACATATCCATCTATCCCACCCACCCCTTCCTACCAAGGGATTCATCCTATACTTACTTTGTGGAACTCTGCTGTATGCTGTATGAAGGAAGACATCCTGTCCCAGACAGGGCTGACAGCAAATGAGTGAGCAGCAATGACATGGAATTCCCAGCAAGAGAGAGAGGGGCTTGCCACGGTCTCCTCTTGACTGTAGAGTTGGCATTTAGAGAGCTATTTGTTCACTGGCAACAACAAATCTAGACTCCATGTTGTGGGGGGGGGAATTGAACCATGGGCCGAGGCCGATCTGGACTGGGGACCATATCTTTCCCTCTAGTTTGCAGATGCTGAGGCAAGTTAATTTACTTGTCTTCTCAGGGGTAAGAGACTTGGTAGAGACAGAATGAGATGAAGTATGTGTCCTGGCTGGCACATGGAATTCCAAGGTTGAGATTTCAGTACAGATTACTAAAGCTCATGTCATATAAGGCTGTCTGTCTAGGACTCTCAGGAAATCCTATCATTTCTGAGCTCTTGCTGTGAAAGAACTTTCTGTTCTTGCACATCAATGTATAATGAGCTCTGGAGTGTTATGGGCTCAGGATGTGTAATGTCAGCAGGAGGCATTGAGGACCCGTGGCTGGCAAGAGTCCTAGGGGGCTGCCATGAGCGTCTTTTCATCCTGGGAGGAGGTGCCTAGTACAGATGTTTTGTCCTTACGCAATCATTCCCCAACTCATCTCTTTATAGTTTCCAGCTGGTGACCCCAAACTGAAGACTCAGGGGAAATGCATGCCTTTCTTCAGAGCAGGATTTGTCTGCCCCACATCACCCTACAAATCACTGGCCCGAGAGCAAATCAATGCTCTTACCTCTTTCATGGATGCTAGCTTGGTGTATGGTGCTGAGCCAAGCCTGGCAAACCGACTTCGAAATCACAGCAGCCCCTTGGGCCTCCTGGCGGTCAATGAAGAGGTCTCAGACCATGGGCTGCCCCTCCTGCCTTTTGTCAGTCTGAAGCCCAGCCCCTGTGAGGTCATCAACGCCACTGCTGGAGTGCCCTGCTTTTTGGCAGGTGAGTCAAGCCTGGGAGGAGAGCCAGGGACTAAGGGACAAAGGGATCATCAAAGGAGACTGCTCTGTCTCAGCAGAGGTGGAAACATACCCCAAGCCACCACTGAAGGGCCCAGATAAAGAGAGAATCTAAGAACAAGTGTTCATGGAGAACAAAATAAGTCCAGAAAGAAAAATACAAAACCCACATAACCCCATTCTCCACCAATATCAATCATTGGTATTTAAATGTAGACCTCTCTTGTATTCTCTATCACAGGCATAGTTCCAGCACAGCGTGGTGGCACAGTTCTATAATCCCACCACATCCCTCACTGTCCATCTGTCTGTCCCCTCCACCTGACTTTCCTTACAGCACTTTGAAGGAGGGGCTTGGAGAGAGTCTGGGGGCTCTATCTTTCTTTGGGCAGGCCCCAGGTCCTGCTTAGAGAGAATGCATCTTCCTGCCTTCTGGGCTTTTAGGAGACTCCCGAGCCTCGGAGCAGATCTTGCTGGCCACATCCCATACACTCTTTGTCCGGGAACACAACAGGTTAGCCAGAGCACTGCACAAACTCAACCCTCACTGGGATGGCGAGAAGCTCTATCAGGAAGCCAGGAAAATCATGGGAGCCTTCATTCAGGTACGGAGGCAGGAGTGCCTGCTACTGCCAGCCCCTGCTCCAGCACCCACCTCTGCTTTCCACTTGGTACTGTCGGCTGCACCTTGTTTTCCACACTCTTCCTTAGTCCTTCCTCTTTGGCTTCTCTCCAAGTGTCTGATCAGCTCCCTGCTTTAAAATGTTCGGAATGTGAGGAGTCACCCATGTGTGGTCTCTCCCACTAGCCTGCAAGCATGGGTTTCAGATATTTTCATTTCTCTTTTTTTGAATTTTCTTTGTATAAACTACATGCCATAGACATATTTTTGATTTTTATCAACTAACTGAAAGGGATGTAGAAGGGCTGATGGTGTGTGTGAGAGTGTGTGTGAATGTGTGTGTGTGTGTGTATGTATGTGTGGTGTGTGTGAGAGTATGTGTGTATGTGTGTGTCTGTGTATGTTTGTGTGGTGTTTGTGAAAGTGTGTATGTGTGTCGTGTGATGTGTGGTGTGTGTGAGTGTGTGTGTATGTGTGTGGTGTGTGTATGTGTGTGTGGTGTGTGTGAGAGTATGTGTGTATGTGTGTGTCTGTGTATGAGGTATGTGCAGTGGTTTGGTTTAATTTTAAGATAGGGTCTTATTAAGCCCACTGGAGTGACCTCCTGATACTCCAGTCTCTATCTTTCAAGCTCTGAGATCAGGAGTGTTCAACATCGCATCTGACTAGCTAGTGGTTAAACCTTTATTATTGTCCTGTAGCATCCTTAGGGTCTAGTTTTCTGGAGATTCTGTATTCGACTGTTTTCTCTGTTGTATGGATTAGTAAATTCTTCTGATATTCCCATGGCTAGCCCCCATCATTTCTATTCTGCTGCTGAACTGACTCAAGCTTAGAATTGCTGTTATTATTACTATTGTTTCAAGTCGTGTATTTTTAATTTCACTTCATTTTTTAAAAATGATTGTTTATTTTATTTCATTTACATAGGTTTGCCTGTATAAGGGTGTTGGATCCCTCAGAATTGATGTTACAGACAGTTGTGAGCTGCCATGTGGGTGCTGGGAATTGAACCCAAATCTTCTGGAAGAGCAGCCAGTGCTCTTAACCACTGAGCCATCCACTAGCCCCTCATTTTATTTTTTTAACTTCTACCTCATTGCTGAAATGTTTCGTTTTATTCACTAGTTGATATTCACTAGTTTTGAGAGCTAGTTGAGGAATTTTTAAGATGGTGACTATAAAATCCTTATCAACTGTAGTGCAGGGCTGCAGCTCAGTGGTGGAGAGCAGGCCTAGCACAGTCGAAGCTCTAGATTCCATCTGAAACACTGTAGCAAATAAATAACATATCTGTGTGTACATCTGTGTGCTTGGGGTGTGCTGACATGTCTGGGGTATGCCTGTACATATGTGTATGTGGAGGCCAGAGGGCAGCCTCCCCCATGTGTCAGCCCCCCAGAAAGCCAGACATATACTTTAGCTTTGAACTTTCAAAGTCAGCTAGGCTGGCTGGCTCACAAACTCCAGGGATCTGCCTGTCTCTGCCTCCCCAGCACTGAGAATACAAGTCCATGCCATCATGCCCAGCTTTTTGAGTTTTTTTTGTTTTTTTT
>PVIH01015010.1:0-18423 GCA_004025045.1 Sigmodon hispidus
AGCTGGCTAGAATCAAGACAAGCTAAGGCATTCATAAGTAAGAATAAGTCTCTGTGGATTTATTTGGGAGCTAGGTAATAGGCTCCAAAGAGAGAGAGAAAAAAAAACTACACAGTCATCATCAACATCATAACCACCTTCATCAATCACCATTGTTACAGTCACCTCACCATCATATCATCAGCATTACCATCAGCATCAGCATCATAGTAACCACCATAACCATCATTCTCACCATCATCATTTTAACCATAATCACCATCTGATGTGGGATGTCCTCCTGCACTCTGTGAATATACTTTATTGCCATTTGTTAATAAAGAAGATATTTTGGCCTGTGGCAAGGCAGCTTAGAGTCAGGCAGGAAATCCAGGCATAAATAAAGGGGAAAGAGGGCAGAGTCAGAGAGAAACTTCAGGCTGCCACCCTACTAGTAAACAAGATGTAATAGAACACAGGTAGAGCTGTGGAGCTATGTGGCAATACCTAGATAAATAAAAGTGGGTTGAGTTAAGTCGTAAGAGTGAGTTGATAATGAGCCTGGGTCATAGGCCAAACCTTTTGCAATTACATAAGCCTTTATGTGATTGATTGTTCGGGACTAAGTGGCTGCAGGACAGTAGGTCTGGACCTCGGGGGTAGGCCAGGACAGAAAAATTTCAGGCTACAACTATCATAACCATTATCATCACCATCATTATTATCATCTTAATCACTATCATCTTTATCAAATTATTAGTAGTAATCATAAAGAACCTGGAAGAGAAGAGGACTGATATGATAGGAGCAGCATCCTTACTCTGGGAGAAAGAAGACTGAGACTTTTGTTATTGATCTTGTTTGTCTGGGACCTCAGTTTCCTCATACTTTACAATACCAATGTTGTAAAACTGGCCAAAAATAATTTGCTACAGCTAGAAATATATTTTATTATTAATGTTAGCCAGATGCTATAAATAATTTATGAAACTATAAATTTGAGCAAAGCTATTGTTATCGCTCACTTGCACTCTGATGTGGTGGTGAATGGAGACCAAGGTTCTATTCATCACACACACTAAAAACTGTGGTGATATTGCACAAGCATCCAGAACCTTCTTTAGGCAAAGCAAAGAAAAATTATTAAGCATTATACAACTCAGTTGCTTACAGCATCTGCCTGCTCTGACATCATGCAATTCAAATTTAAATAATTGCGCCTAATATGCAGATGTACAAGTGAGAAAGGCCAGACGCCTAAATGTTTAACAATTTTCCAAGATATCTATAAGAAAAGATTTGGGCACGACCGATGTCCTAAACTTTAGGATTTAGGACTATTTCTAACATAGCATAAAATTTCTGAGGAGGGCAAGGAATGTGAATTGCCTGTGAATAACACCCACACATCCATGTGTGCTCAATTTCCCACCACTTTCATCAGGCAGTGTAATCTTCATGCCCTCACACCCACAGCGGTCTGTGCGGAATCAGCTTGTGACTGTCATAAACAACAGTTAAACCAAGCAAAGTCTAGTCACCTCCATGAGCTGGCGGTGTGACCCCACCTCTGGGAAAAACACTTTCCCAAGCAGGCTGTACAACTTTCAAGTAATAATTTGGATAATTTTTATATTTTCTTCTTTGGCCTATATGATATTTTGAAGTGTGGTAGTTAATATGCAAATATTTAGAAGTTTCTAGAGAGTTTTCTGTTGATGAATTCTAACTCATTCCAGTGCATTCATTGAAATACTTTGATATTGTTCCTTTCCAATGAATCAAGACTAATTTTGGAGCCTGAAACCTATTTTTTGTGCTGCTGAGTGGAGGGCTGCGTCCTATGTCAGTTTGGTTCTGATGTCAAGATCATCTGTATGCTTACTGATTTTCTGCTTGTTCTGTCATTTATGAAGACGGTAGTATTAAATCTCCAGCTGTAATTGTGAATTTTAAAATTCTTCATTCAGTTCTATCATTATCCCTGTCAGTTTTGCTTCATTATTTTGAAGCTCTGCTATTGTATATATACATATTTAGACTGATAATGTCTTCTTGATACATTGACTCATTTGTCATTATGAAATGACATTCTTTCTCACATAAAATTCTCAAGCTCTAAAATTCACTTAGTCTATTACTAATATAGCTAGTCTAGACTTTTACATTTATGCTGGCTATGCATATTAAAACATTCAAATTGATTGCATTTCTTTTGCTATCTATTACCTTTATATTTACAATGATATTTTTATAAGAAGCTATAATCGGAAGCTTCTTTATAATCTAACTTCATTACCTTTCCCTTTTAAATGAGATATTTATCATCGTGTGTCTTTCGATATGTTTGAAATAAAGAAACTGTTTTGGCCTATGGCTTGCACCGTAGGAGTAGACGGGGCCCTCAGAGCATAGGCAGGAGAAGGAGGGCAGAGTGAGAAGCAGACATGATCCAGCCACCCAGGAAGAAACATGTAATGAAATAGGTAAGCCATGGGCCACATTGCAGGACAGATTCATGGAAATGGATTGAATTAAGATGAAAGAGTTATCTAGCAATATGCCTGAGACATAGGCAAAGCAGAATAAAATTAATATAAGCATCTGAGTCATTAATGGGGGGAAAAGTGGCTGGACTTTTAGACCCATGAGGCCAGAAACCCCTTGTTAAAAATGGCATTCCAACTTTGGCAGAACACCCACATAAAGCCTGAGAAAGCTTAAAAGGGGTTGTTTTAGAGCACAGAAACGGAGCCAAAAGCAGCTTCAGAGAAGTTGTATTTGTGAAGTGGGTCATGGTACAGAGATGGCATGGCATCCAGGCCATGGATAAAATGGCGGTGAACTTGCTGCAGCAGCATAAGCAGGAACAGGGTCAGTTCCTGAAGTCTCACAGGAGACTCGGTATAACCAATAAACTACATATGACCAATTTAAGGTTTCTGTTTATACAAAAAGAAAACAGAGTCAAAGACGGCTTCTTAGTTGCAGCATTTTCTTGGGTCTGCTCTGTTTGCTAGAAGTGAACAGATGCAGCTCCTTTAAGAGCACCTTCCTGACTCAGTGTTAGCAGCAAAAACTGTGTGGCTCTTTAAGAGACCCTACTGCCAAATACTTAAATAGAGTTTATGAGCAGCAGCTCTAGCGGTGCTCTACTTGACAATATAAACCCCAAGATTCCCTAGAGTTGGGGTGATAAATAGCTCTACAATATTTAAATACTGCTTTTCAGAATTGGGAAGATTAGCCATGACTCTTGCACCTCTGCCATGTTGAAAAGCCGCTGAGCGGAGCAGAATCAACAGGCAAAGCAGTGCTGTATAGTCTGGAATTGTAAAAGTTCTTCTGGTTAGAAAATGATTAATGATATGCAATAAAACAGATTCAGATGAAGAAACTTCTCAATGGGTTAAAAAGTGTATGAAAAGGAATATGTACACTGAGAGAGAAAAGAAAAAGGGTAGAGAAATTCCCTTTAAAAAAGAAATAAAGTGATAAGAACAAGCCATGTAAAGATAAAAAATACATAAAGAATTGGGATTATGGTTATTAATGTGTTTTCTTAGTTTTAACTGTTAATGAGCAAACTGCAGAAAGCCAAGTGATTGCAAAGACTGTTAAGTTAAACAAACATATATATTATAAAGGTATCTTGACTTTGAAATTTGTGTCTAAGGATATGTTGCTTTGGAAAAGAGGTTCTGCTTTTGTTTCCACAGAAGATGAGAACCCGTGGATTGCTTCCAGGCTAATATGGTTTCATCAACCAGGAACAACTGAAAATTCTCTGATGGGAAGAGATGGCCACATCAGCTTCAAGGCTACAGACTAAGATGATCCAGGTTCAGGACCCTTGTACAACTGTCAGCACCCCTTAATCTGTAGGAAGTAGTAATGAAAAACTATGCCCAAATTCCTAACATACTGTTTATAAATGTTCGTTTTAATTATAAATGGTAATGATCATAGTCAATCTCTTTCTAAGAAAAAAGGGGGATATGGTATATGAATGATTTTTTAAAAAATAGATTATTGAATTTACTTTAATCCAAAAATCTCAAAATATTTTAAATTGCTATGGATTTTGGTTTATGGATACAAATTTAAGGTCAATTTTTTATGCTGTATGTATTTTTCTCCTCTTGTTTAAGATATTATGCTTATGAAAATCATTTGAAAATGTAATGTATAAATAAGAAATGCAGATTAAAAGTCATCTGTGATAACCACATTTAAAGTCATGTTAGATTTTTTAGGTATATAAAGATATATTTTAATTAAATAGGTAACTTGAAACACTTCAAAGACCTACAAAATATGCCATTTAAAATATTTTAAGAAATTAGACTTTTCTGGACAGTGAGACAGGTCTGTCCCTGGCAGCACCAATGTACTTCAAGAGAATGATGGGCACTGGAAAAACTTAATATAAAATTTACTTTGTTTATGGCAATAGCTAACCACTGGACGAGAAACTATTATTGTATTGACTGCTTGACAGTATACTGTATAAACTGGACATGCAGGTTCTATAGAATAGTGACCTCTGAACTTTGGCAGAAAAGGCTGAGATGGTCCTTCAGTTCCTGCGTTGCTGAGAAAACTGCCAGACTTCTTCAGGACTCAAGGAGAAGATACTGATGAACTATGCCAGAATGGGCAGTTCAAATTTCGTGCTTCACTGAAAGGTATGCCAGAAACTCTAGGCCTTTAGGTTGAAGATGGATGCCCCGCCTTTACAAAGGAACTTAGGGTGACTGTCCAGGCAGACAGGTGTCATCTCTGTCATTTCTAAATTTTGGAAGTTGCTTGCACTTCCTATTTACTTGGGTAATATTATATTCTTCTATAGTCTTTGATGTAGTTGAAGATTTGACAGTTATAGGTATAGTTTCTCTTAGTTATTATAAAAGGTATATTAGATATGAAATGTTAGATTCACAAGGATAAGGTAGATGATAGAACATTTTCTTTAATTTTTCTAAATACAAAAAGACTAGATATTATAACTATAATATGCCTGAGACATGAGCCAAGCAAGATGAAATTAATATGAGCATCTGAGTAATTATTGGGAAAAACCAGCTGCAGGCAGGTCTGGATGTCTGGCCCAACGGGGACAGAAACCCTTTGTTACAGTTTATGCTACTTACATTTAATGGAATTAATAAGGTAGTTGATTTTAAATGGACCATCATGATTTTTTAATATTTGTTGCATTTGTGATTTTGCCTCTTTCACTTGCTTTCTCTTTTCAATTTCTTATAATTACATTTTATTTATTTTGTATGCTGCTAGCTAAAGATCTGCTTCTTTATAATTTTGTTCTTTGGAGTATATTGTTTGATATTTGTTGATTATATTAAAATTTTTAAGTTATGTTTTACTTTATGTAGACTATAACAACCTTTACATAATGTTTTTTCTTTTGCTTGCAACTTTTTTACAGTTACTACTGTATACATTTTACTTTTTACCATACTGCAAATCCCTTGAAACAGCTATTATTTTGCTTAAAAACTCATATAACCTTTAATAAATTAGTTCTTTTAAAACGCTACATATATGCATATATATATATGAATCACAGGTTCTTTTCATTTTAAATACCTTTCATTGTGTTATATGATCCACCTACCCATTTAATATTACTATTCTTTACACGAAGGGTTTTGGGGAATGTTTCTTACAGTTTGGATTTGTTAATGATAAACAATATAGTTTATTCTATGTGTCAGGAACCAACATTTCACTTTCACTTTGGAAAGATATTTTCATCATGCAAAATATTCTAGGTATCTGGCATGTATCCTCTGTAGGTGTCATGTGCTGTGTATGTTTGCTGAAAGGTAATTTTGGGAGTGAAGAGGGTACACTGTACCAGGTTTCAGAATGCTTATTTCAAGTGTTCTCCAAAATGCCTTTCCCACAGGCCAACTGGTGCTGTAAGCCTGAGATAAAAATGGAAGAGAACAGAAAATCAGCTCTAGCATAAAAACACTGTGTCCTTGAGACTGGCTGGAAGGAAACTGTCTA
This sequence comes from Sigmodon hispidus, assembly GCA_004025045.1. Classification (NCBI taxonomy): domain Eukaryota; kingdom Metazoa; phylum Chordata; class Mammalia; order Rodentia; family Cricetidae; genus Sigmodon; species Sigmodon hispidus. Next base: position 6,016 of record PVIH01015010.1, read on the forward strand.
ACAAATATTACTATTGTTTATCCGTGTGTGTGTGTGTGTGTGTGTGTGTGTATGTGTGTGTCTGTGTGTCTGTGTGTCTGTGTGTCTGTTTGTGACACCAAGTCAGTCTTGAGAAGCTCATGGAGAGAAAGCTGATTTGGGAACTCTAGCTGATCTTCTTAGTTTCCTTAACTGATTTCAGCTGGAGGTTGTAAGCTCCCAACTCATGATGTCAGTCACCTGTTAAAATCTGCTCTTTTACTTGAAAGCCTCACCTGAGGGAGTGATTTGATCTGCTCCAGACTCTTGAGAAGGGATTCCTACTGACTGACTGCACCAGTGGGGCCTCCCAAGTCCATTTCTGCTGGGTGTTGTCAGCTCTCATTCTGATGGCATCACTTTCTGCCTGCCTTCTCTGTCCTGCCACTCTCTTCCTCTCTGCACAATGCTCAGTTTAGGTGATGTTTTGCTATCTGCGGTCCCTCTGCTACCCACTGTTGCTTCCTTGCTTTGGATTGCTATACTTAGTAAACTCACTCATTGAAAATTGAAAGTTCACTCTCTTAACTCACTCTCTGGGCTGTAGCTGGTGGTGGTGGCTCATGGCTGTAATCCTGGCACTCAGTTGATAAACACAGGAGAGCTGAAGGTTCAAAGTCATCCAGGTGGACTCAGTAAGAATTCATCCTAAACAAGCACGTTCTAGGTTGACACTGATTTTCCCTTTCAGGACATCAAAGTCCCCATTCTCTTTTAACTTTTATTGTATCTAGTGAGAAATCTGCCGCTGTGCCTTTGTGTTTCTGTATACAATGTCTTTTTCATCTTGGCATGATTAGTTTTTCTTTTCTTTTAGCAACTTGACAGAAGCTCTAGTTATCTGGTAAGAAAACCCTCAGTTTATAAAATTTCTCTATCTGATCATCTATAGGCAGGTAATAATGTGTCTTCTTGATTGATGGTTGATATGTGAAAAGACTCAGCCAACTAAGGGTGGTGCAACCCCTGGGCAGATGGTCAGGGCTTGTACAAGCAATCAGAGTGAACAAGCCATGGAGAGCAGCCTTGAGTCCCTACTCTGAGTTTCCTCAATGATAGACTTTGATGTGGAAGTATAAGCCAAATAAACTCTTCCTTCCCACAGAGCAATAGAAAGCAAACTAAGTCACCTTTGGTAGCTTTAAACTCCAAGAACTGGTAAGTATTTAACACAGATTTTAAGAAATTTGATTATAGCATGCCTCCATCATTCTCTGCTCAAGATTCAGAATTTAGGGTTTTTATCTAATTTGGTGGTAGGGGTGAAGAGCATTTGAAATGAGCACACAGATGACTAGAACAGAAGAGCCTCCCCCATCACTGCCCTTTGAGACTGGAATTACAGGCAGGCTATGATACCAACCCAGCATTTGTATGAGGGTGTGGGGATCTGAGCTCTGGATCTCATGCTTGTGAGGCAAGTACTATAACTGATGAGGCTCCTCAGCCCCAGGGATCATCTCCTTTGAGGACTCTGGTGGTCTTTGCATCCTGAATCAGTCTTTCTCTCCAAATCAGCAAGTCTCCCAGCATTTGCCTGCCTTCTCCATCTCTAAGCTTCACTCCTTAACTTTCTTGAGGCAGTTATAGATGGTAATTTACATTTTATCTCCTTTTACCTAATATCCAGTGTCACAAAAAATGAACATTTTACTTTTGTCTAATCTGTTTTCTTTAGTCCCTGTATTATTCCACTTTGGTCAGAAGTGTAAGTCAATAATAGCTTTTAAAAAAAGAGGTGTGTGTGTCTGTGTGTGTCTGTGTGTCTGTGTGTGCCTGTGTGTCTGTGCCTGTGTGTGTGTCTATGTGTGTGTGTGATTATGTGTGTGTGATTATGTGTGTGTGCCTATGTGTGTGTGTGCCTATATATGTGTGTGTGTGTGTGCCTATGTGTGTGTGTGTGCATATGTGTGTGTGTACCTGTGTGTGTGCCTATGTGTGTGTGTGCCTGTGTGTGTGCCTATGTGTGTGTGTGCCTGTGTGTGTGTGCCTATGTGTGTGTGCCTGTGTGTATGCCTATGTGTGTATACCTATGTGTGTGCCTGTGTGTGTGCGTGTATGTGTGTGCCTATATGTGCTTGTGCATGATGAGGTCAGAGTTTAGCTTCAGGTGCTATTCCTCAAGTTGCATCTGTATCGTTGGTTTTTGCTGTTTTTTGAGGCATGGTCTCTCACTGGCTAGGGGTTTAGCTTACCAATTCAGCTGGGCTAACTGGCCACCAAGCTCCAGGGACCTACCTCTTCAGCACCGAAGTTACAAACATGCACCCAGTGCCTGTTGGTTTATCCTGTGTGTTTGTTTTAATGTTGGTCTGAGGGACTGAACTCAGATCCTCATACTTGCAAAACAAGCACTGACTGTGTCATCTCCCCAGTCTCCAATACGATAAAATTTAATATAGGTGAGCAGGACTGGTAAGTTCATCTGATATTCCCCTAGCAGTTAAAATTTACAAATCCATAAGTTATTTTACAGCAAATATTGAAAACTCCACAATGATAAAGAAGAAAAATCAGATTTTAACTGTGTACTGTGCCAGGTTAAATGATAAACTTGACTTTCCTGGCAACGACTGTTAGCAGTCGTACAGCAGCTGTCACCATTTGCCACCACTGAACAACCAGCATAGCAGTGCAGAAAAGCAGGGCACCCACACTGGCCTCCCTTACAAGGAAATTCTTAAATTAACCCTTTCTCCTGCTTGGAAGCTGTACTTGGGTGTGTGCTGAGCTTTTGACTTAGGGTAAGCCATGCTCAGCACAAACAGCTAGAGTTTTCAGTGAAATGAAAAGGGTTCATGATTTATGACTACATTAAAGGATGCCTGTGAGGGTTATTTATTTTTTTAACTGTCAACCTGTCCAAATCTAGAATCACCTGGGAAGACAGTTTGAGTGAGGGTTGTCTTGGTCATGTTTGCCTGTGGACCTGTCTGTGGGGGATTGTTTGGACCTACGTGCTGTGGGTGGCACTATTGTCTAGGTGGAAGACCCTGGACTGTACTAGAGTGGGAAAAATGAGCGAAAACGACAAACAAGCAAGCAGGGTCCTCTTCCAGTGAGTCCCCTGCTATAAGCACCTTAGGCCTTGACCTCTGCTGTGTTAGACCTGAACCTGAACTATGAGCTGAAATAAACTCTTTCTCCTGTGAATTGTTTTTGTCAGGGTATTTTATCAGAACAACAGAAAGCTAGAACAATCTCTTAGTCTCTGGTGATTGTGACCCAGAAAACCCCCAACAAGAACTCTTAATGCAGGCTTTATTTATCTGCTTTGGGAAAGTGGGGGGTGCAAGGTTAGAAGTAACTTCTAATCTCAGGGAATCACCTATGGTCACAGAAAATTAGAGACTAGCTTTCTCTTTGTGATTTCTCCAGGAGCTTTAGGTGAGAATGTCCATGCAATGGGATGCTGTTAGAGAAGGGCAAAAGGCAGAGACAGGTTGCCAAAGACTAACTCGGGGGTGGGTGATACAGAGGGTAAAAGTTACCAAAAACTAGCTGGGGGCAAGATGATGCAGGGTAAAGCACATGCCACTGATGATGTGCATGCAAGGTTCAGAGTTGTAAGCCTCAGAACTCACAGAAGAAGCCAAGTGGGCATAGTGTCTGCCTGTAATTCCAGCACTGGGGTGGTACATGGAGACAATGAATCTTCAGAGCAACATAGACAGAGTAGTTGGAGTGGAGAGTTCTGGGTTTGGCAAGAAACCTTGCCTTGGTATATATGATTCAGTGCAATCAAGGCCTCTACATGCACATATAACCTACACATATGTGAACACAAACACACACAGGCACACTATGAAGGCATAGATTTTATCATTACAAAACTTCATTTCATGGAAAGACTATTTAGTGTATAAAGGCAGGGACCAAGTCTAAGAAGAATCTAAGAAAAATCTCAGGAACACTCTTGATAGTCAATAGATTTAAAACTTGGTTTCACACCAAAAGTTGAGCCAGTAGATTCAAAGCTTGGGTTCATGCTGAAAGTTTAGTCAATAGTATCCAAGAATTACTGCTCAGAACAGACAGGAGACATACAAGCCCTCTTGCCACAACTGACTAGGAACTGACCAAGTGTGAATCACGAAGCCATAGGCAGACGCCAGTGCAAGAATACATATAACAATATTCAAAAACAACAAGGCAACACCAGAAGACTGGTGGTTCTACAAATACAAGACCTGAACAGAGCAATGAAGAAGAGTCAGAAGGAAACATCAGCAAAAACACCTTTATGGAGATTATTGAAGCCTTCAAAGGGGATATGAAATATTCCCTTAAAGAAATAGAAGAAAATACAAACAAAAAACTGGAAAGGATGAACAAACCCTTGAAAGAAAAGGAAAACCAAACATTTCAGGAACTAAAAAGTGAATTAGAAGCAATAAAAAAAGGCACAAAATGAGGAAAAGGTAGAAATAGAAAATATGAAGAAAAGAGCTGGAACCACAGATGCAAGCATAACCAACAGAATCCAAGAGATGGAAGAGAATTTCTGGAGTGGAAGACCCAATAGCAGAAATAGATTCATCAGTCAAAGAACACACGAAAACCAAAAAAGTCATAACACAAAATGTTCAGGAAATTTGAGACACCATGAAAAATCCTAACCTAAGAATAATAGGAATAGAAGAAGAATACCAGCTCAAAGACACAGATAATGTGTTCAATAAAATCATAGAAGAAAATTTTCCTAACCTATGAAAGGAAATGCCTATAAAGATACAAGAAGCTTACAGAACACCAAATAGATTTGACCACCAAAAAAAAAAAAAAAAAAACTGCTCGCCACATAATAATTAAGCCACAAAACATCCAGAACAAAGAAAAAAATTTAAGAGCTGCAAAAGAAAAGGGTCAACTTACCTATAAAGACAGACACATCAGAATCACATCTGACTATTCAATGGAAACAATGAAAGCAAGAAGATCTTGATCAGAAGTTATACAGACACTAAAATACTAGTGCTACTATACCCAGCAAAACTAGCAATTGTTACTTGGAGTAAACAAGATATTTCATGACAAAGTCAGACTTAAACAATATCTATCTACAAATCTGGCCCTTCAGAAAGCATTAGAGGGAAACCTCCAACCTAAAGATCCCAGATACCCCATGAAACCACAAATAATCAATAATCCCACAGAAAAGAACCCCAGAGAAAAGAAATACATACAAGCTACCACCAAAAATAACAGGAAATACCAATCAGTGGTCACTAATATCCCTTAATATCAATGGACTCAATTCACCTATAAAAAGACACACACTAACAAGATGGATACAAAAACAGAAGCCATCCTGCTGCTGCATACAAGAAACACCTCAACCACAAGGACAGACACAGGCTTAGAATAAAGGGCTGGGAAAAGATTTTCCAGTCAAATGTCCCTAAGAAACAAGTTGGTGTTGCCATCCAAATATCTAACCAAGTAGACTTCAAACTAAAATCAATTAAAAGAGACCAGGATGGACATTACCTATTCATCTCAGGGAAAATTGATCAAGATGAGATTTCAATTCTGAATATTTATGCCACTAATATAAGGGCACCTATCTATGTAAAAGAAACACTGCTAAAGCTCAAAACCCACATCAAATCTCACACTCTAATACTGGGAGACTTCAATACCCCACTTAAACCCTTGGGTAGGTCAACCGCCCAGAGAATCAACAGAGAAATCAGGTGTCTAAGAGAGGTTATGATGCAAATAGATTTAATAAATATTTACAGAAGCTTCCACCCAAATGCAAATATTTCTCAGCACCACATGGAACTTTCTCTAAAACTGACCACATAATTGGTCATAAAGTAAATATCAATAGATACAAAAAATGGAAATAATGCCTTGTATCATATCAGACCACCAGGGCCTAAAGTTAGAGTTCAACAACATCAAAAATCACAGAAAGCCTACCAACTCATGGAAACTAAACACTCAACTGAATCAGCTATGGGTCATGGAATAAATTAAGAAAGAAATCAAAGTCTTCCTATAATTTAACGAAAATGAATCCACAGTGTATCCAAACCTGTGGGACATAATAAAATCAGTCTTAAGAGGAAAATTCATAGCACTAGATGCCTATATGAAAAACCTAGAGAAATGCCACACTAGAGAACTAACAGCACAGCTGAAAGCCTTAGAATAGTTAGAAGCAAACTCACCTAGAAGGTGTGGACAGCAGGAAATAATCAAACTTAGAGCTGAAATCAATACAATTGAAACAAAAAGAACAATACAAAGAATCAATGAAACAAAGAGTTGGTTCTTTGAGAAAGTCAACAAGATAGATAAACCCTAACCCAAACTAACCAAAAATCGGAGAGAGAGTGTCCAAATCAACAAAATCAGAAATGAAAAGGGGGACATAACAACAGACCCCCAGGAAATCCAGAGAATTATCAGGTCATACTTTGAAAATCTATACTCCACAAAAATGGAAAACCTAGAAGAAATGGACAGCTTCTTGGACAGGTACCATTTACCAAAATTAAATGAAGATCAGATTAAACACTTAAACAGACCCATAACCCTAGTATATATTTTAAAAAACAAAATGCTTTGAAAAAGCCCTAGGTGCTACAAATAAAGGAAGCTGGTGGAAGCTAAAGTTCCCTGGGGAGGTCCTTCCCAGATAAGGGGGTAGCCATTCCAAACTTCCAGTTGACTATCACCAAACAAGGACATAGGATCACTGTCAGCAGGCAGCCCTTTGTATGTGTCAAGATACTGTTACATACTGTCTGTAACATCTTGGGATTCATTTCTTTGTGTATGTGTGTTTTGCCAGAATGTGTATCTGTTTACCATTTACATTTCAAATGCCCATGGAGGACAACAAAGGGCATTGGATTCCCTGGAACTGGAGTTAGAGATGGTTGTGAACTGCCATGTGGGTGCTGGGAATCAAACCTAGGTCTCTTCCAAGAACAATTAGTGCTCTAAGCCACTGAGCCATCTCTCTAGCTCCAGCATTCTTAATCATTGGATCTTACATAAGATCACACACACATTTACACACACGTACATACAAACACACACACATACATACATACACACATACACACAGATATTCTAGTTCAATTAAACTATCTCCTGTCAATCTTCAAGTGGCTGGGTGAGGCGGCCAGAAACCAGTCAATGAGTAGTACTTTCACAATGTCTGACATTTGCACAAAGATGGAAACATTACTAATCTGACCTCCTACAAAAGTTATCCCGGGCGTTGTTCGCAGAAAACTTAAAAGTAACAGAAAAAAATCCAGCTGGAGAGAAAAGTTGACTCTCACCAAAGAGTGCCAGAAGGCAGAGATCCAGAACCTTGTCTCTTGGTCTTACTGCAGCTGAAGTCCATACATGTCTGGATTTCGGTTATGGGAAGTAATTTCACTATAAAAGGATATTGCCCAAAGGCAAACATCCTAACTCTCATCTAAAATTTAAAGAGAATGTACTAGAACTTGCTGGCACATAGAAAGCAGTCGTTTTGGTCATAGTGGCCTCATCATTAGGACACATCCCTCTCCTACATCATCTGCTAAGATACTTATACTACCTAATGTTATTGCATACACTGAAGTCTCCCCCCCACCTTCTACATATAAAGACGTATTAATTAAGTTTTTAGAAGTTCTTTTTATTATGGGCTGTGGTGATACATTATATATTTAATAAAAATAATCTGGAATATCAGACAACAAAACTACCCACAGACCCAAACCATGAAGGTCATCACTGGGGAGGAAGAGATCCACCTGGACCTCTGAGTGCAAGGCCTAACAGAGCCAGGTGGTAGTGGCACACACCTTTAATCCAAGCTCTAGGAAAGTTGAACATGCAGGATGTCGTAGGTGTGTTCTGCTTCACCTGCCTCCCCCTTTCTAGCTAAAGATGGAGAGGTTTGGGGTCAGAGGATTCGTAGAGACAGGACTGAGGAGTTTGCTGGGTGTGAAGAAGCTGTGATTTATTTTCTATCTCTCTGATATTTCAGCTTTTCCCCAATATCTGGCTCTGGGTTTTTATTATAATACCCAATAGAATTTGTGCAATAATGAGTAGTAACAATGTAAAGGAAATGAGCTTTCTCCAAGAGCTGTTTGCTACACTATGGGAAACAGCAACATAGTTTTTTCTTGTGGCAAGCCAAGATTTGAGAAAATGAGATGGATCTCAGGAAACTGTGGTGATTTGGACAGCACATCAGACCTCAGCGGCTCAGTCAGCTCATTCACCAAACTTCGGAGCTTCAGTAGAAATGTGGCTGGCCTCCCCTGCCCACGCAAAACACAGCCAGTGTCATTGGGTCTGACAGTGATTTTTTCCATTCCTGGGATCCACGCCAGGCTCTGTGTCACCAGGAGCTGGACAAGGGCTCAGAGGCACCTGCAGCAGGCAGCATCCAAGTGACAGCAAGAAGAGGGAGCAGAGAAGCCAGGGACAAAAGCAGAGAACAGGTGAGGACACCTAGACTGGCTCTCTAGCTCCCCCACCTTGCTGGGACAGGGTAGGGTGTCTCTACCCTGCACAGCAGGAAGTGCATGCATAAACAGGAAGGTTCAGGGCACCCACTCAAGTGCAACCTGCACACTGCCTCTTTGCACTCAGCCACACGTTTCTGCCCTTTCCACAGCAAAGATATTTAATAAAGCCACTTCATGGAGTATCAGTTACTTTCCAAATCACTTCCACAATGAGACAAATCCAGAGACTGTTTCCCTTTCCAGACTATCACCACATCCCTCCAATTCCACAGCCTCTCACCTCCTCATCAATCCAGATCAAGCACATGGCTTGCCATCTGCATCCTAGCTCAGGCTCAGTACAATATGGGTTGGTTGCCTATGACTCAACGGACTCACTGCTAAGCTGACCAGTCTGATAGTTCAACATACGGGACTTTTTACTTCCTCCAAGCATTGTTTAAAATTCCTGGTATGATTCTGTTAAGTTGTGGTGAGCCATATATATCACCAGTGGCTACACATGTGACACCTCTGAAAGGGCCATAGTCTCTGGCTCAATGTGCAGCACATAGTAGATGTTACAGATACCCACCAGGCTCCACCACAGCATTAACCATGAAACCAGCATACCCACATGAACAGGCTCAGCTGGAGCCATGGTCCAACACCTTCTTCCCACTAATCAATATTCAGGATCCTCTCAGTTTGAACCCAAATCCCGCTATTTCTTATTTCCCCCTAGGTGATTGAATTAGTTGTTTTTCTTACTGTTCAAAGTGGCTATTTATTGGGGGAAAGGTTATTTTGGCTGACAGTTAAGGACACAGTCCACTGTGGCAGGGAAGGAGTGACTGCAGAAACTGAGACAGCCGGCCACACACAGTCAGGAGGCAGAGAGCAGGCAGGAAGTGGGGCCCGGCTAGTAAATTTTAAGGTACAGCTCCAGGGATTCACTTCCTCCAGAACGGCTCCACCTCCTGAAGATTCTACAACCGCCCCAAATAGCACCATCAGCTGGAGAGCAAGTGTATAAGCACATGAGCTTCTACAGGACATTCCACACTCACAACAGCAATCTCCCTCAATTTGGGGACTATAAGAGCCATAGATACTGTATTGTAGGGTGAGTTCGGGCATTCCTCTTGAATTGCCTACTTGAGATTTCCACTTGAAATCTCCAAAAAGTATATTCAATTCAGCATTTCTGAAATGTGAACTATCTCTGATTCCTACCTAATGTTCCCTCAGCAGTTTCTTGTATTTAGTAAAAGATGTAACCAGCCACCAAGCTGCACAAGTCTAAAAAGTGGTATCTCTTTTCATAACATCGTAGTTGTCTATCAGACCTTGCTAATGTGGTACCCTGTGTTCGCTAGCTGAGTCTCTTCCTTTTGAAAGCATACCCACTAAGTTCACAGCTCGGCTATCACCTCCTAGCTGGCCTCTGCTGCTTATACACTGAGACCTCCCACTCCCAGCATGCACTCTGCCTGCAAGACCAAAGAAATGAAGGTGGTACTTTTATTTACTTTTATCTCCTCACAGAGATGAGTCACAACAAATGATCACTGTATATTACTAAGTGACCAGGTTTTAGAATGAAAGGGTCTTCAGTACTTTAGTACTCTGCCCTGAAGGAAAGGGATCCTTTTTTTCTTTTTTTGCTAAGTGAGCTGCTTCAAAGACCTACATCTGGCCTTAGGCAAATTTGAATAGTATTTGTGCTCCTGTGTGACCCTCCTTCACATACAACTAATACCACCTTCCCTTCCCTTCAAGGTAAAGTCACAGGCAACTGCTGCTTCTTCTGGGTTGCCAACATCAAGTTTCCACCATTTGTCGAGCTATTCACTGGGTGCCAATTGGAGATGATTGACTGGCATTGCGGGGTTGGCATACGGTGCTTTTGACTTCCAGCCAACAAAGAGAAGGCTGGGTTCCAGGAAAGATGGCACAAACAGAGACAGTGAAACAAGGCTGTTGACTGAGCTCCAGGGCTGGGTACCCAGAGCACTCAACCCACCCCTCCTGGATCCATCAAGGCAACGAAAGGAGGCAAGATCCTAAAGCTGGTACCCTGCAAAGTGCCACTGTATCCTCCTCATAACTACCATCCTCAGATACTAGGTTCATATCATGTTTGCAGCTAAGGAAATGGAGACAAAAAGAAATTAAGAGTCTAGTTCAAGAGAGGCAGGGCCATGGGGACAGCACTGTTAGGATCCACACTCTCTTGTCAGAGCCCAGGCAGACACTGTCTCAGCCTGAACTGGCCCTGTGTTCTGTCATTACATCTGTCCCTTGCTGACTTATTGTGGGCCCTCCTCCTGAGCTGAGGGTCCCCATCATCAGAAACATAGTACAGACCCATGGGATAAATTGTTCTCTGGAGTGGCTACCACACTAAGCAATGTTTGTGCAGTAAATGCTGATCCTACTGATAAATATTTGTGAAGAGTTATCACATTCGCCCAGGGAAACCCAGCTGCAGTCAACCTCAGAGAATTAACGGAGCAGGCTCTTTTATTGGGTTTTTAAAAGAAACCAACAGCGAGAATTCTGATTATCAAAGAAAAACATTCCAAGCAGGTTTAGTGCAGTCTCCTGGTGGCCATTAAACCTGAAACTTTTTTTCCTTTGCTTCCTTGGGAACCAAAGATGAAGAGAGAGGATCAGGATCAGGCCGTAAGAGATGGTGGCCAAGCCGGAAATCAAGGAAAGTTGTTAAGTTTCTTCCAAATACTAATCTACAGAACCAGGAGGGGATGTGTCTCCCACTCCATTGTACTAGAGATATACTTGAGTGTTGCCAGTTCTCTGAGTTTCTCACATTCCATTCCTGCAACTAAAATAGTAGCCACAGGACATGAGTTGCAAGGCAGTCATTAGCAAACAGAATTGAGGGCTGGAAAGAAGGCTCGGTGGTCTAGAGTACGTCCTGTGCTAACACAGGATCAAAGCTCAGGTCCTGGCACCCATATCAGATGGCTCGTAATAGCCTATGAATTCAGCTTCAGGGTATCTAACCATACCTTCTGGCCTTCGTGGGCACCAGCACTCACATGCACGTATTCCCACACAGACACAAACACAGGCACAAGATGAAAAGATAAACTAAATCCTAAAAGAAAATCAAAACAAAATTCAGACACACAGCTGTTTCCCTCTCCCCTAATTTGTGCATAGTTTGCAACATGACCAGTGTAAATTACAGACTGGTTGTGATGAGATGGAATGACATGGTGAGTATTTGAGAAAGCCTAGCCCTTGTCAGGAGCCACACTGAGTGTTCTGCATGTAAATGTTTATTTAATTCTGCTAAAAACACAAAAGATATAAATGGACAGTGCTCTGTACACATACACACACACCGGTGCACAGACAGATACACACTACACACAGCAGCTGTAACTCTCTCTATCCCATAAAAGCACAGTCTAGGTGTGACAGGGAGTTCACCAGGGCTCATATTTGTGAACTGAGAGATAACACAGGAGGTAGGGGCACAACTTTAGTCATCACAGAACAAATTCAAACTATCTACAAGAAGCCTGAAAACTGATCCCAGAGCACTGGATCACTGGATCCTACCGTCTTCATAAAGAGCTGTGCTCACCAGAGAAGTACCCCCTTTTCTCCTGCACCTCTGCTCTAGCCAGCTGGACTAAACCATGCCTTGCTCCATGTCTCAGCACCTTGCAAAAGACCAAAGGAAAAAAATCCATTCTCTCTGGCCCCACATATCTTGTGCTGGGCTGAGTCTCTTCTCCCACAGAGATCTGGTGCTAGCACAGCAAAGGCTCTCACTATTTTGTGTAGCATGAACACCAGCTTTGTGGGCTGTGATAAGCAGAAGCAGATTCATCTGCTGCATGCACAATTTTATTCATTCGTGTGTCATCAAAACAGGGTA